>CM076570.1:623461725-623689225 GCA_034641835.2 Pinus albicaulis
TAACATACCACATAAAATTCATTATGTTACCATGTAGTATTCTCTAGTGCTAGCACTTATTGTCTCGATTATATCTCTTTTGGACATACTTATGTCACATTAGCTTGAAATACTATGAAATTGTTAAAATTGAGCGGTGAATTCATCAAAAAAAAAAAAAAAAAAAAATTGTGAAAATTTGAAACATGAACAATAAAGTCCTTTCAATTTTATTAATATTAAACATTAGAAATCTTATTTAAAAAGTAATAGACAAGCCAACTAGAAAAAAAATTCAAATAATATTTTAGTTTTTTTTTATGGTTATGATAAATTGATTTTAAAATATTAAATTGGAATTATAGTGAACGTTTGAAAAAAGTCCTTTCTAAATATCTAGGGGCATAGAGCATTTAAATAGCCGTCAAATCAAAATAGGGAATTTTAGATAGCTTAATGAGCAAGAAACATAAGAAGAAATATATAAATTATATCCATGGAATTTAAAACTTATATATAGAGCTAAAAAAACTAAATACGAATTGCTGCAGTCCTTGCTAACTTCTTGGTTGTCGAAATGGCGATTATATCAGAAGTCGCGAGTTCTCGATCTGGGGCACGACCGGAATCAGAGTAGAAGAAAGAGGCGGTACTGTACAGTACCCCAATCATTTTGTCCGTGAACCGAACCGTGAAAATTTAAGGGTTTCTTTTTTTGTTTTTCTTCATGGAACCGATATCAGTCGTTCAAAGTCATTGAAAAATTGTGTCCGTGAACCGTGAAAATTTAAAGGTTTCTTTTTTTGTTTTTCTTCAAGGAACCGATATCAGTTGTTCAAATTCATTGAAAAATTGTCCTGAATTTTGAGGTTTTTCCATGGAAAATATGTCATTTTTCCAAATTTTTAAGGTTTTTCCATTGAACAGATATAAATGCTTCAAATTTAGCGAAATATCTTCTGACATCTAATTTTAGTGAAATATCTTCTACTACATGACATTTAATTTTATGGTTTTTTTTCAGGGAAAAGATGTAATTTTTCCAAAAAAATTAGTTTTTTTTTCAGGGAACAGATATCAATTCTGGAAATTCAGTGGAAAATTGTCTCCACGACACTAAATTTTAAGGCTTCTTCAAGAAAAATATATCAATTGTCTACAGGACATCGAATTTTAAGGCTTTTTCAGGGCAGAGTTACTAATTTTCCAAGTTCAGTGAAAATTTGTCATTAAGATACTGATTAAAATGTCACTGTTCAAGTTGGTTTCTTGGTTGGCCCATATAGCCTTAAACCGGAGGTCTTGAGTTCCATTAGTGGCATGAGATAGTTGAAGAATTTCAGAAGCTGAAGAAAAAGGCGGTACTGTATAGTACCCTTTAAGAGATTTTAAAAAAAAAAGATATTGATAAAAATGTCATTATCCAAATTGTAAGGCATTTTTAGTGAAAAAAGTCAATTTTCCAAAGAAATTGGAATACCTCTAAGGCATTTTCAAAGAATAGATGTCAATCATCCAAATTCTAAGGCATATTCAGTGAAAAATGTCACTCTTCCAAATGTTTAAGGCTTTTTCAGGAAAAGATATCTGGTAGTTTTAAAAACTTGGAAATTTTAGTAAGAAATTGAAAATTTCATATAGAATTTTGTAAAAATTTGGCAATTGTTAAATTTCAACAGTTTAGGTGTTTAGAGGTTTTTGATGGTGTTGAATCCATTTTCATGATCAACAAAACAATTTAAACATTCTAACTATTTCATTTTTTGGATTTTTTGAATTTTTTTTACTAGATTCCAGCAAAAAAACCTATAGTCCAAGCTATTTTGTTGCGTCAGTTAACCATGCCAAAGATATCGATCTACCAATTTTTTAAGGCTTTTTCTTGGAAGCGATGTCAATTCTCGTCCAAATTGTAAGGCATTTTCAGTGAAAAATTGTCTACGCCCCAGTGAAGTTTAAGGGGTTTTCAGGAAAAAGTTGTCAATTCTACAATTTTAAGGCATTTTCAGTGAAAAATGTCAATTTTTGGACTTAATTCGGAGAAAATATATCAATTCTTCCAAGCAATTCAATTTGAAGGCTTTCTCCACTTAATTTTAAGGCATTTTAAGGAAAAGGATGTCAATTCTCCTCCACTTAATATTAAGGCCTTTTCAGGAAAAAGATGTCAATTCTCCAAATTGTAAGGCATTTTCAGTGAAAAATGTCAATTTTCCATGGCAATTCGGAGAATTTTTTTTCAACATGAAAAAAACCATGGTTTATATAAAGTACCAGGAACAGCACAAGTAAAAGTCCCCAAATATTACAAAGTATTGTACCTAGAAGCAGGCCAACCTTTGAAATATGCAAGAGCATAACGTCAATAGTCCAGAAACTATAGTCAAGTTTACATCCAAAAATGCTGACAAAAGCAGCGAAAAAAAAACTCTAAAATGCCGTCAAACCTATCATAGTAAGATCACCGACTGAATATAACATTAAAGCATACATAAAAAAGAGATGACCAACAATCAGAGAAAACCATCAGGATCAGAAAAAAGGAGCAGCCCCAATAGCCCCACCCCCATCCGAGTTGGATAGCTGATAGTGCAGAACTCCAAATCCAATCTCTAATCCTTTTTTTGATAGGCGATCAGCAACAACATTCTTCTCTCTATATATGTGATGAAAAGAAATGGAAGAGAAGGAATCTCTAAGGATGTAGATACGATCTAGCCAGTGCGCAATCAGTCCCAGGTTAATTGAAGCTCTCTAATTCATGTGGTCTATAAGAACTTTTGAATCCCCCACAACCCAAATCTTGTCCAGATAAAGATGGCTAGCAAACCATAAAAGGCCCCAGAGAGCCAAACATTTTGCCTTCATGTTGGTGCCTCTTCCCCCATTCCAGCTCAGCTTATAATGACACTCTGGAGATAATAAAAGCCACGCCCCACATCCACAGTTTGCCTGCTGAGAGGCCCCATCAAAAAAACCCACAGGATACTGAAACTCATGAGGATGAAATCTACAGGAAAGATATTTAACAGGCTTCATACCAATCTTTTGGCTGTCCTAGACACTATAGATCTGAAATGCCACTTTTCCAGGATAAACAGGGCAATCTTTGAATAGAAATTTGTTCCGACCACACCATATATACCAGTGAAACAGGATAGGAAAAACCCTACACATCTTCCCTCTATTAAGCCACCACTTTAAACAGTCCTCCGTTGATCTGAAGTATGGAACTTGTACCTGCAAGTTGTAGCATAAAATAGACAAAGTTTCACAAGCAAAAGGCCATGAGTAAAACAAATGAAAATTATCCTCCTCGCCGTTTCCATAGAGATAACACCTGCCCGGCCCTTGCCATCCACGCTTTTGAAGATTAGTCCAAGTGAGGTTTTTTTCTTTCCAGACAAGCCACATAAATATGATCATTTTTACCTATGCACCAGACTTCCAAAAGTCTTTAAACCAGCAATCCGAGTCCACGATGGGTTTATCCATTGTCAAAACTTCATAAATTTGCTTAACCTTCGGCCCTTCCTTATAATTTGATCCCTTCCAAATGAGTTTATCACTCCGGTTGTTTGAGCACAAACCAAGCATTCTAAGCATCCTGGTATATTTGTACCAAATATCACCCCACCTCCGATCCAACCCCATCTCATTAGAATTTTTCCAAATTGGTAACCCATCTTCCCATCCTTTGATGATTTGCTATAGAAAGAAAAACCCCTTTTGATTTAAACAGAAGATAAGGGCATTTGGAAAAATGAAAAGGCTATCAAATCCCTGCATTTTGCTACATCCGATAAGAATATTTGAGCCCTTTCCGAAATGCCAAAACAGGTTCTCTTTGAACAGAGGCCAAATTTTCCTAAAGCCTTTCCAAATGGAGGAACTGTACCGTTCCAAAGACCAACCGGTGATAACCAAATCTTCCAGTGAAGCCCCCCTAGATATTTCTGCTTCACAATGTCATGCCAAATACCTCTCGAGTGCAGACACCTCCAAAGAGATTTGATCAGAAGAGATTTCCCAAAAACCTCCAAGTCAAGGAAAAAAAATGTCAATTCTCTGAAATAATTTAATTTGAAGGCTTTGTCCAAATTGTAAGGCATTTTCAGGGAAAAAATGTCAATTATCCCAATTGTAACGCATTTTAGTGAAAAAATATCAATTTTCCTGGGCCATTAGGAGAATTGTAAGGCATTTTTAGGGCAAAAGATGTCAATTCTCTAAAAAAATTCAATTTGAAGGCTTTCTCCAAATTGTAATGCATTTTCAGGGAACGAAAACATTTTCCGTCAATGGATTTCGGTGGTAAAAATTCACCGTTCAGTGGCCTTACGTGATATATGAGAGCTGGAGGCAACGCTTTGCAGAAGCTCTAAGCATTGGGAAATACTTAGAGCGAGATCTCCCCATCCTCTGCTGATCATGATGGCTCCAACGAAGACTATGCAGATGGATATATAGCGTAATGTAGAGAGGAGTAGCCCAATCCATAGCTAGGCGGAGCTGAGGAGAAAATACTTCACCGAAGAAACCAGCGGTGTGAGACGATGACGAGTCGCTAAGGTTCCGTATTTGAAGTTTTGAGACGATGAAGAGTCGCTAATGTACTGAGACATTCGTTGGTTACACTAGGATTTGGATTTTTTAGTATGGGATTTGTAGTGGTTAGATGGGTACGAGAGGTTGATATTTTGTCAAAAAGCGAAGTCTCTGCCTCTCCTGGTTCGATCCACCTTCATGAGTTCTCCTCAGACACTCTGATTCGATCTGGTTCGATTGTATTCTAGATCTTCTTCTTCAGATCTTTTTCTGATCTGGGCTCTTTTGTGTTTGGGCTCTCTCGAGCGGAGGTTTTTTATATTTGATTATGAGAGTCTTTTAATTTGGAAATGGAGAAGGTTTTTGTTTTTCCTACTTTGGCTGGACAACTTACAATATGCTTCTGGGCGGATTTTGTCATTTGATCCAAAAATAGGATCTATATCCATCCCCTGTTTTCATTAGTATAATATTGTGTGTTTTTTCATGGGTACGAGAAAGCAAAGTAACAGGTGATAAGGTCTAGATGTCGACAGACAATCATATCTTCCCCAGGTACAAAATAGACTTCCTTGCTGTGCCATATGGATTCAGGGTGTGGACATTGATACCAAATTTTCCCATAATTTTACTCGTACCATTTGGGAGATTATTGATTGATCAAGAGAGAAAATCTCTTAAACATCGGATATCCACATGGAGCCTATAAATTACTTTGATAGGTTTTTTCCAAGCTCGAGAGGCCATGGGCAACGACATCACTTGCATGACAAGGATGTGGGTGAGCCTATTTCGATGGAGGAGATTTACTTCACTGCTAAAATATTTGGAAACCAATAAATCATGGGTTATTGGCTTATTAATACTCTTAAGAGTACTAATGAGTATGTCTATGCCATGCCATGCCATACTTGTCTTTACTTGCCCAAAAATCTCCAGGAAAATATATTGTTTTCTCTCGTTTTTATCAGCGTCATAACCTTATAACTTCTCCTCTTCTCCATATTCATCAGCTGCTAGAAGCTCGTGAGTCTCTCCAGAGATTTGCAAAGTTTTAAGCCCATGGATGCTCGTGGGTCTCTCCCTCTCTCCGAAGTTGCCAGAAGCTCGCGGGTCTCTCCAAAGATTTCAGAGAATTGAAGGGAATTTGCAGGGAATTGGAGGTAAAGAGTGTTCTATACTTCCCGACGCCCTAAATTCATTTGATTGGATTGCATTCCAGGAAGCCTTGTAGCTGAATCCAAAACGAGGGAAGAAAATTACATTCTTACGTCTCGTTTTTTAGCAGGTACAGTTCGCATCACCTTAAGTTCATTTGATTGAATTGCATTCCAGGAAGACCAGCAACTGAATCCAAAACGAGGGAAGAAAATTACATTCCTACGTCTCATTTTTTAGCAAGTACAATTCGCATCTTTCATAATTTTCGTGATCTGTTTTTCATAATTTGCCCTTTTCGCCCCCATTAGTTTATTAGTCTCAAGTACCTAATTTGTTAATCACTTTGCACTCTCGCTAATCTGTTGTCTTATTTATTTTAATGAATAGGAAATTTGGGGGCAAAACACTTATGTTGCACGAAGTGATGTGTTTGGAAAACCTTCTTAGTTTGTGAAAAAAAAAATCAGAGAAAAAATTGTTTGTATTTCCGATCCATATCAACAAAACTACAGATCAAATCTTTACATTTATAAGTTTGTCACATGACATCTCAATAAACGTAGAATGAGAATCCATTTTTAAATTTGGGCTAAGTTTTCATTTTTCTTTATATTAATAATATTTAATTTTAATTTTATAAATAACATGAAATATTAAATTTGGGTGGTATCAATTCTTTTTATCATAATGGCCAATCGTATGATATGGAAAAAAATTGTTGTAAGTTGGATTTCTAAAAAAAATCATCAATATTTATAAAATTATGTCTAAATTCTCATTACTTTCTTAAAAAAATTGTGGCCCCTTTAAACATGTGTTTATTTTAAATGAATAATTATGTAAAAAAATAAATTAATAACATCATTATTATTATCCATAACAATATTTTTATTTTTTAAAAATTAAAATTATTAGTTAACATTAATAATTTGTAGAGTAATAATTTAAAAATCAAAATATATATCAAACTGTTATATAATATTTTTTTAATATATAATTAAACATTAAAACTTTTTTTTGGATGTAATTAATCATTTTTATTTTTATTTATTTGAAAAAAATCTCAAAAAACTAATTGGCTTTAATGACTCTATTTTTGTATGTGCTATTTGAATTGGCTTTACACTGTGTTGATATTTCTTGACTGGTAGACATGTGTGTTAGCTTAACTTTAGTGTAGCTAGTGCATCATTCTAATTTTTAGTTTACTATGATATACTCACCTAGTTTAATTAGGAGACGAGAAACGAGGCCCATATCCACACATGTCATCTAAATAAGTTGATTATTGATAGTAGATATCACACACATAGGTTAATTAACAAAGAGTAAGTGGCCCAAGTCCACACATCTTTAGTTAGTTTTCAAATTCTTGCATTAAATCGAGTTAAATTTTTTTCATTAGGATTTTGGGACGAGGATTAAAATACCAAAAGAAAGCAAGTAATCTCTACTTCCCTTGCACCTAACGGTGACCCTGGGTATGCATATGAACGCTCTCTCTTGATACTTTACAATCTCCCTATAGTGCAAACATATAGTTTAAATATGACAAGTTGTAGGCGGCCCATTATCCGCACGTTGTTTATTTCGTGAAAGGAACAACCAAACATAGTGTACCGTATATCCACATCTTACAACATTGTGATTGTTCACTTTATCACACACAAAGCTTCAACGAGCTAGGGCCCTCGTTCTATTCTTACTGTCGCTTCACAAACGCACACCATAAGCAAAATTTTTCTTTTCATTTTCCTAGTTGAAAGTCATTAATATTAGTTTAATTTTTGGCACTAGGATTTGAGACCGAGATCGAATTATCTTTAGAAGAGCAAGTAATCTTTGCTGCCTTTGCACACATGGGTGATCCTAGGCAAGCATATGAACACTCTCTACTGATAATTCACCATCTCCCTATAATTGATCAATTAGATTAACTAAGAAGTATTGTAAGCGGCCCACATACGCACATGTTTTACTTTTGGGCAAGGAACAACCAAACCTAGTTTAAATAGGGGATTTTGAAAAGGATCACTGCATATCTACATGTTCAAACTATGCACTTGTTCACCTCTTGCTCACACACATTCATACCTTAAGTGAATCAAAGCCACCTAAAACTAACTTAACTAAACACATTAAACTCTCCCCACAGGGGCCACAAGAGAATGTATAGCTTAAGTTGGGACCAAGGGGATAGGCATCCAATAAGCTGCCTTGGTCAGTTTACATATTGAAACAAAGAAGTTGATTATTTAGGGAATGTTTAAATCCGTCTATTCGCCCATGGCAAAGAAAACTCGAGTGCGGCAAAGAAAACCTGAGAGCGACAAAGACCTGATTCAGAGGGGGTTAAGCTTAGGCCCAGTTCCTGCGGTATACTCGGTACTGGTAGTTGAATTACCAAGAAGCCCAAGATTCGAACACTCACGTGGGATGACAGTACCTAACGACCAAAATTAGGGCATCCTTCCATATAGGTGATGGTGCAGGCAAGCACTGGATCCTCTACCCTTACCTTGGTTGATTTTCTTTAGTTGACTGGAGGCATCGCCAGCTCTTTTGGGACGTTGCCCCAACATTTGCAAGATATCTTCTCAAGGCTCGGTTACATTTGAGAATGTGAGTACGATTTCGGTCTTCTAGGATTTGAGTATCATATGAAAAAACAACAAAACCCATATTTTTTTATTGACTGGTCACAAAGGATCAATCTAAAAGGAAAATTTATCTTTTATTTTTGCTTTGTTTTATGTATGCGATCGGATTTTTGCTTTGATTGTAATCGCTATCCTCTCAAAATTTTCCAAGACCATATCTAGACGACGCCAGAATGGACCCAACAAGACCTCATTGATCTAGACGCCTTTTGGACCTCCCCCCATTACCAGGAGGGGTTCCACGTCTTTCACCATTTAGGCATCAAAGACAGAACACTACCACCCTTATTTGTTCATCCTTTATTGGGGCATCATTAGTTGGGAACCCTCGTCGGTCACCCAATGCCACATCGATGAACACCCCCACAGGGTCACCACATACCACTCCTCCCACAACCCTTAGGGGACAAAGGAGTGCTACCCATTCGAGAAGTCAGGTGAACTCACAGTAGGGTATGTCATAGAAAAACCCTATACATAACCAGAACACTGTTTTTTCACAAGTTGCAATGGCTATAAACTCTCAGTCACCTTTCTTAGCTTCGTTAAATTTACTAGATTTAACTAAGTTGACAAACGATCCCATTGCACACAACCCTACATGGCCTCCCAACCCCATGAAGCTCCCTTCTGACATTCCAAAGTTCGAAGGGAAGCAAGCAGAAGACCCCGGAAATCATGTTATGACTTTCCACCTATGGTGTTCGTCGAACAACATAATTGACGATACTACTCTCCTAAGACTATTTAAACGCACCCTAACCGGAATAGTCACGAAATGGTATGTGGAGCAACCATCTCCTACACATGGAACCTTTAGCGCCCTCGCTACTACATTCCTGACCTATTTTTAGTTACCCATCCACCACGATTCTGGAATGAAATTACTGACCCACTTTAGGCAAACACCTGTCTTCCATATCTCGGACCATCTCCACAAATGGTGACGACGTCGTAGTTTGTGAAAAGCCAAACTTGACGATCGAGTTATGTTATAAATGTTCCTGAAAACTCTCACCGCAGAGATTTCGAAGGATGTGACGCAACAAAAGCCCATATCCGAAGAGGACGCCATTAGTAAGGCCCAACAACTCGAGCTGATCTATACACAGTCAAGATATATTTACAGTATCCTACCTAATGCCTCGTACCTGCAAACTTACAAAGAATTTCCAGGCGCGTCGAACTCCGCAAATGGTTTGATTGGGTCATTGACCCAAAATCACCTAATCAGCAACATTCCATACCCCGATTACACATATGATTCTACCCAGGACATACCTCCACTCGGCTATCAAAGTCATTATGCACCTTCGCAAAATGTGACTAATAAGGCGTCATCGTATCTCCATCAGTAGGGAGGTGCGTATCCTCTGGCTCAGGGGACCCAATATGCAATTAGACATGCTAATGGAAGAGCTTCCCTCTAACAACCATTTATAATCAGGGAAAAGGACCACAATATGCCCAGTCCCCAACACAAAACCCACATATGCAGAATAATGCATAGGTGAACTTTGTGCAACCTTCCCAAGTTCAACCGCCCCAACCATACAATGAGGAGAATCCAAATTATCCTCCCAACGCGACTAAAAAAAGGAAAAAACAAGCCTAAAGGAAATCCTGGACAGGGGGGCAACAATCAAGAACGCCCTTTGCGATCTTAGGCCGGAGGAAACTCCAACCGAAATCAAAACCAGGAACCAAGTAACCCCCAAAGGCAGAACAAGAGGGAAAATTTTCGAACAAACGACTCTTGTTCAATCTATGGTAAGTACGGCCATTACACTCATCATTGTCTCGACCTCCCTGAGCTAAAGAAGCTTCAAGGTAACCAGGGACAAGGGGGATCCTCCCAGCAAAAAGCAATTATGTAGGAGCCTTTCCCCCACCAAGGGACAGTTAGCACTCAGCAACAAAATCCCGACGATTTCGAAAAAACAGCCATGAAATCTACATGAATGGCGAAGAAATGTTTTTTCAAACATGGAATCGAAATTACGATACCCCTCTAGACACCAACTTGTCAGGGGCTAGTACAAGTGCACCAACAACACCTTTGACCATATCAAAGATTCTTATTGAAACTTTTCCAAAAATGGTCGAGGGACCAACTAGGCGGGTAGGAAACCATTCCAAAGCATCCCATAACTATAGCATCGTGGATGATCTACTTCAATCTCTCGTTTCCATTTCAGCTTTGGAGGTATTACAATCATGCCCAAAGAAAAGGAAAACCTTACTTTTTGCATTAGGTTCCATCGACCCCGCTGATTCGCGCCTAATAGCTTTCGATTTAGACAAATCCACCCCTAGGCTTCCTTCAATGGTCATCTTTCAGATACTAGTGTCAGTTAAAAACATCACCTTCCACTAATGTATAATTGATGAGGGTGCATCCACATGCATCATGTCAAAGAACATTTGGCAGAAGTTAGGGTCTCCCGAACTAAAGCCATCATACATCACACTTAGAGCATACGATGGGCGCCCTTCAGCCCCCGCCGGTCTCTACCAAAACGTCCCGGTTTGCTTAGCCGACAAGATCGTCCTTATAGACATTCAAGTCTTGGATGCTCACTATGTCCCTAGATTCTGTGTAGCACTAACTTGTATGCGATTGACCATAGTTTTCCTCTCCCAAGAAGATGGCTCGGACATCGAATCCATGAACAACTAGACAACTTAGGAAGATGTGATGAGTAGATCCATCCTCTTTTTGTCAGTTGGAAAACAACCAATCGGGGAACCCTTAGTTACCCCCAACTGTTCTCCGTGGACAAGACCAACATGTGCATTGTGTAAAACGCCGAATCATATGGTCTCCACTTTCCCTGACTTAGAAGCACTACGACGCTGGTATCCAGTCACACCATCTAGAGAGCAAGACGGGAACCCCATTTCTAGGATGTTTTTCCTAAGATTCCAGGGCAATCACCATGGGCAAAACTCTATTTACTTTGGATACATAAATGTGGTTCTTAATAAGAGACACATCTAAATGTTTCAAATCATTATCAACCAACTTCTTTGATAAAGCTTTATATGACATAAATTAAGGAGTTTGTTGATTATGTTGAACAATAATTCATATCCCTTGATTGAAAAAAATGTCTCCTTGTTTTCATCCTTGTATTGGCAATGAAGACAAAGCAAATTCAATTCCTTGCACATGCCATCCTAGTACTTTTCTGCTTAATGTTTCCCATTCTCTCCTCAATAATGGAAATTGAACGAATCTTGATAATGAAAGCTAAATTCATTCAAGAGATTCTCCATGTCTCACGTGCTTAAGATGTTGGTGTATTCAAGTATAGCTTTAAGACCTAGAGTTAGTTTTTGGGTTCTGTTCTAAGAAATTATGGACATATATGTTACCTCGACTCAACCTAGGGGACAACATTGCTATTGGTGAAGGGCTGGTAGGTGTATGGATTGGAAGTATTGGGTTTGGTTTCCCAAATCCTCTCAAGTGCCATGCGATTATAAAGCATATGAAGAGGTTCATCTTTCAGAGGCAGTCGAATTGGATCATAAGTGAATAATTGAACCAACATATCAACATAGCCATTAGGAACACCATCTGAGAATACAGGGATCATTCGTTTTGAGAACACAAGGGCTCTATTTCACATCTCCTCCCAAGCCTAAAATAGTGTAAAGTGTAATTGGGACTAGGAAAAAACTTATTCATATTGATAACACATTAAGGGTAGAATTTGTTTGCTTAGGTGGACCTAAAATATTATGGAGCCCAGTAAAGTTCCATTCAAATTGAAAGGATAAGAATTTTGACAAATTTCAAATCAAAATGTTCATTGGCATACCACATAATATTCATTATGCTACCATGTGGTATTCTCTAGCGCTACAACTTATTGTCTCAATTATATATTTTTTTTGACATATTTATGTCACATTGGCTTGAAATATTATGAAATTGTTTAAAATGGGACCCATCAAAATTATTTGTGAAACTTTGAAACATAAACAATAAAGTCCCTTCAATTTTGTTAATATTAAACATAAAAAAAACAATTGAAAATCTTAATTAAAAAGTAATAGACAAACTAACTAGAAAAAAAAACTCAAAATCTAATATCAAACCCATCCTTAACTATTTATGAAACATAGTTAATACTCACATAAGTTACGAGAACGAAGTTTGACAATGATCAAAACATAAACATAAACATAAACTACTCCTATAATAGAGTATATAAAACCAATAAACCCAATATGATGAAAAATTTCAGTTATATATAGTGTTAAGAATTGTTTATTTAAAAAATAAATAAAAGAAAAACCACCCCAATTTTTAAACTCAAATAATTATAGTATGTCCAATAAGAAAGAATGCCCATAATTACTGTTATTATATTGCAGTATGCAATACCAAAATATAAAAAGTCCCTATTACATTTGAGCAACCATCTTAAATTTCTTAGAAAGTTTATGTTCACCTATTTTGATTGAATAATAATAAAAATTTATATCCATTAATTTATAGTTTGAGTGGATATAATGGTTAAGAACATGTGTTCTTTCTTAAGAAGTCACATGGTCAAAACCAAAAGAGAGAATATGTATGCCTTAGTAAACATAGAAATTAAATCACTAAAAATAATATTGTAATTTTTTTATATAGTTATGATAAATATTATATCTACTAATAACACTCTAGCTTTTATTAAAATGATAATTTAGTTTTTTTTGGGTATGGTTATGATAAATATTATATCTACTAATAACACTCTTGCTTTTATTAAAATAATATTCTAGTTTATGGTTATGATAAATTAATTTTTAAGATATTAAATTGGAATTATGGTGAACTTTTGAAAAAAGTCCTTTCTAAATATCTACGGGCATAGAGCATTTAAATAGCCGTCAAATCAAAATAAGGATTTTAGTTCGCTTCATGAGCAGCAAACATAAGAAGAAATATATAAAATATATCCATGGAATTTAAAAATCTTATATATAGAGTTACAAATACTAATTATTGAACGCCGCGGTCCTTGCTAACTTCTTGGTTATCCAAATAGCGATTCGATCAGAGGTCGCGAGTTCGATCTGCGGCACGAGAGGAAGAAGAAGATGAGAAAAAGGCGGTACTGTATAGTACTCCAATCATTTTGCCCGTGAACCGTGAAAATTTTAAGGGATTTTATTTTGTTTTTCTTCACGGAACCGATATCAGTTGTTCAAATTCATTGAAAAATTGTCTACTATACGACACTGAATTTTGAGATTTTTCCAAACTTTCCAGGTTTTTTCTTTGGTCCGTGAACCGTGAAAATTTTAAGGGTGTTTTTGTCCGTGAACCGTGAAATTTCGAAGGTTTTTTTTTTTTTTTTAGGGAACCGATATCAGTTGTTGAAATAAATTGAAAATTTGGAACCTAGACGAAACTGAATTTTGAGGTTTTTCCATGGAAAATATGTAATCTTTTCAAATTTTTTAGGTTTTTTCATTGAACAGATATAAATGCTTCAAATTTAGCGAAATATCTTCTACTACATGACATTTAATTTTATGGTCTTGGAAAAGATGTCATTTTTCCCAAAAAAAAATAGGTTTTTTCAGGCAATAGATATCAATTCTGTAAATTCATTGGAAAATTATCTCGAGGACACTAAATTTTAAGGTTTCTTCAAGAAAAATATGTCAATTGTTCACAAGACATTGAATTTTAAGGCTTTTTCAGGGCAGAGTTACTAAATTTCCAACTTCAGTGGTGTGGGTCAAATTATATGGGTTTCCACTGCAATTTTGGAGCACGAAGGTACTGGTGGCGATAAGTGATATCATAGGTAGGTGTAGGTACGTGGATCCAAAATGCTTTGTAGTATATGACAAGTGGGCTGCCTAGGTGTTGGTGGAGGCTCCATTTGCTAGAGGGTTGTCGGCTCATATCGACCTAGCCTGGGATGGGGTGATCCACAGACAGGCTATTGACTATTGGATGATGCCTTTTAGGTGTCATCTATGTCACGCAACATGACACTTGATGAAGACTTGCTCGAGGTGGCGGGATAATGCAAAGGGAACGAGGTCTGCGGGCGGCTCGGAACAAGATCTTTCTGTTTTGCGCACTTGCCATCCAGATAAATCTGGAATTGGTGGTACTGCTAAGAATCCGGGTAAGTTTCCAAAACACATTCACTCTTATTCAGTTGACAGTGATATCAATAATATAAATTTGGGATTGCATGATAACCTTGGGATTTCAATGTCAAATACCCCTTTATCCTCGGGGGATGGGAGTCACAGGAGCGGGGGGGGGGGGGGAGGTTTACGCCTTTTATTCCCAGGGGTATGAGACATAAAATGAATTTGGGTGGTAGTCGAAACCTGGTTAATATTATGGAACACCCTGTGATTAATACCGTGGATCCTCTCACTCAGTTGTCCCCCTCTAAGAAGTCTGCGGAGAAGTGCATCCTTGGAGATTCTTTGACCCCTGAATTGGGATCCCCTAATGTGGTCATAGAGGCCACACTATCCCCGAGGAACTCCATTGGGAGTGATCTCGAATTATTGATGATGTATCACGATGAAATTCTGAAACCATTGACGGTGGACGCGGGTAGACCATCATCACCAACAATTGTTATCAATCCAACATCGAGATCGAATGTAACAAGAAGGGGAAAGGCTAATCCAAAAAGGAAGAAAAAGATGGATCAAATCTCGGCTATCCAAGACATTACACTGGATGGAACCTTTAGGGATGTACCAGTCTCCCTAACTATTGGTCGGGTCTTTAAAGCATTGCACCCAGCGTCTGAGAACCCATTATGAAGCCTGTCTCTTTAAATTTGTGGGTTTGGGGGGTCAGGACAAGTACTTGTCTGTTAAATTTTTTTATTTTTATGCAAACCTTCTATTTTATTTATTCAGGAAACTATGAATTCTGCTGACTGTTCTATTGCATATTTCCGTGCAATGCAACCAGATTGGCATTTGGTAGCTATAGATGCCGAGGGTCGCTTTGGAGGGCTGGTGGCTTTATGGAATCCCAAATGGGCATCCTTGAGGGCTTTCAGTTTCTTCGGTGGCATCCTTCTAACATGCTACTTCCGAGGTTTTCTCCATAGGATTCACTTAATTAATGTATATGCTCCTTATTTAGATAGATTAGCATTCTGGAAGAAGATGGATGACAATGGCATTCTCTTCCTACAAAATCTACTAATCGCAGGCGATTTCAACTGCACTCTGAGTGATAATGAAATATGGGGGAAGAAAGGCAGAATGAATCCTTTGGCAGATGAAATAAAAGGGATATTATTGAATGTCGGGTTAAGTAATTATCCATTCATTGAAAACTGTCTGACGTGGATCAATGGAAGAAAAGGTAGTGAGTTCATTGGGAAAAATATTGATAGGATAGTAATAAGCAATGATCTAAGAACAAAAATGAAGAAAACAATGGCTCAAGCAGAGGACCTAACGGTATCGAACCACAGGGCGATATCTATCAGCTGGGAGTTTGAAGAAAGGAAAGAAGGTAATCCCTTCAAATTTAATAGAACTTGGTTGAAAATTGAATCTTTTAATGTATTGATCAAGGAATATCTGAAAGAACACAAGAGGATGGAAGGCATTTCTGCCATGACCTATTTATCAAACATATTGAGGAGTTGAAAGAAAGTGGTTAGAAAATTGGAAAAGGGGCAACAATTAAAAAAGAAAGATAGGATTAGAGCCATAAGGATGGAAAGGTCAATGATTTTAAAGGATGTAAAGGAAAGAAAGCAATCATTAGATTACTGGGAAAAATTAAAGTCTTTAGAAGATGAATACAGACAACATCTTCTTATTGACGAGCAGTCCTGGAGACTGAAAAGTAGAGCCACATGGCTTCAATGCGGCAATAAAAACACACAATTTTTCCACAAATTTGCTTCTGGAAGAAGGAGCATTAATGCAACATGGAATATTGAGGCTAGTGGAGAATCTATCTGCACAACGGAGAGAATAAAGAGGGCGGCGGTGAACTCCTTTGGGAATCTATATGAAAAACAGGAGGACGTGGACATTGTTGTGCAGATGGAATTCATAGAGGAATACCCGGTAATGTTCACGGAGGAGAAATTGTAAAATTTAAAAAAAAGGTAAGCCCATAGGAGATCAAGAAAGTGTTGAAATCATTCGCAGTGGACAAGAGTCCAGGTCCGGATGGTTGGACCCTGGATTTCTTCCTCCATTTTTTTGAGGAATTTTTCATTGAAATCACAGAGATGGTGGAAGAGGTCAGGCTATTAGGGAGGATACATGGGGCAATCAACTTGACCTTTCTTGCTTTGATTCCAAAGAGGAAAGGTAAGATTACATTTGATGACTATAGACGAATTTCCTTATGCAATACATTATATAAAATTAATTCTAAAATTATTGTTGAGAGAATGAAAGGAGTACTGTTGAAGTATATCACGATGGAACAGGTTGGTTTTCTCAAGGATAGAAGTATCCATGATGTTGTGGCTGTTACCCAAGAAGTTTTACACTCTATTTAGGCGAAGAAATTGAATGTTGCAGTTATGAAAATTGATCTAAACAAGGCCTATGATAGAGTGGATTGGAACTTTTTAAGATTGGTTCTTTTTAAAATAGGCCTTGACAGGGAGGTGGTGGGATGGATTATGGGTCGTATCACCCATACTTCTATGGCAGTCTTAATAAATGGAACTGCGTCAAGTTTTTTTCATCTTGGACGGGGTTTGAGACAGGGTTGTGCTCTATCTCCCCTCCTCTTTATATTGATTATGGACGCTCTAAGTATGAAGATTAAGCAAGTAGTGGAGGTGGGGAGCTTTAAAGGTGTTGAAGTCTGTAGGAGGAAGGTTGTAACACACAACCTATTTGTTGATGATGTCCTAATATTCGGGTCAATGAAGAGAAGCAGCTAGGAGGAGCTCAAAAAGATCCTAAACGGATTTAGCAAAGCAACTGATATGCTGATAAGTATAGGAAAATCTTGTATATACCATCCTGAGGGTGATGTGGAGGTTTTTAAAGAATTGGGGGCCTATTTCAATTTCAACATTGCACCTATTAGAGAGGGCTTGACTTATCTGGGCTTCAGGATGAAGCCATCAAAGTACACTGTGGATGATTGGAAATGACTTGTTGCCAAATTCCAGAATAAGATCTACAACTGGTCAAATAGGTGTTTATCGAGGGGGGGAAGACTCATTTTGACTTAGGCAGTATTACAATAGTACACTATATATTGGGCTTATCTCTATTTAATTCCAAACAAGACGATGAAAGAGATTAAAAAGGTTATTGCTAGATTCATTTGGAATGGAGGAAAAGAGCGGAAAACCATTCATCTGACTCATCTGGAGTGTATCACAATGCCAAAAGAGAAGGGAGGATGGGGTATTTTGGAGCTTAAAACTTTCAGCATATCCCTCATCTTTAAATCAATTTGGAGGTGCTTGACCATGAAAGGTTTATGGAAGGAGATTATAAGTCAAAAATACCTTGCTCAGAAGAATACAGAGGATATCCTTATCTTGGGATGGGAAGAGGTAAAGAGCAGATCAAATATTTGGAAAGGATTTAGTAAGTGCTGGCCCATATTCAAAGAGTATCTCAAATGGTCTTTTGTAAATGGAAACAAGATTCTGATCGGAAGTTAGCAGATTCTTGGGTATGGACGGAACATAATTCTAAGCAGAGAGACTATTGAACAAATTAATCATAGAGGCTTATTTTTCATGAGTCAAATAATAAAGGAATGGGAATATGACATTCCGAGATGGATGACATATAAGGAAATGGGATTGGAGGAAATAAAAAAGGAGGAATGGGATAATTATATAACCTCCATAAAATACCTGGGCTGGCGAAAGGGTGTTGGAGGAGATAGAATTACTTAGGAAGGAACAGAAGTGGAGACGAGGCTTATAACGTACTGATGGACAGAGTATTTGGGAGACAAACCCAACAGCTGGTTCAAATTAATGTGGAATGTCAAGGTACAGGTTAAAATGATTATTCTAATATGTTTGGTATGGAAAAATAAAAACTTGACATGGAGAACCCTTCAAAAGAAAGGGTGGCAGGGGCCTGGAATTTGTTTATTATGTAGGGAACAGGAGGAAGATAACAATCACCTATTTTACATTTGTTCATTTGCACAAGAGGCACTCAATATACTATGCTCCTTTCTGAAGCAACCGATTCCACAATACAAGACCATGGTGGAATGTATTCGGTGGTGGTTTCGGAGGGGGAAACACCTAAGAGCCATTCCTTTATTATTTCATTGGTATATTTGGTGTGGAAGGAACAAGATGATTTTTGAAGGGCAGCTTTGTACCCCTCATAATATATGTGTTAAGATATTTTTCTCATTGGAAATGTTGAAGTTGAAGCAGAAACCACCATGTGAGGCATCGAAGAGATTGTGGCCCTTTGAAATACACTATTTTGATGGCGCCTTACAAGTTCAAAGCTCTGGATGTGGTGCCTGGCTCATGATATCTATGGATTGCCATTATAAAATATATTGGAACGGGGGAAGAGGAACTAACATGAGGGCTGAAATCTTAGCTTTGTGGGGTTTGTTATGGTTCGCCAATCAACTCTGTCTGGAGGAGCTTTGGGTATTTGGAGATTCAAAGGTCATTATTGATCATATGAACAAGGGAACTTAATTAAATCCAGGTTATATTACTCATTGGTTGGAAATGATTCATTCTTTAAAGCGGAGTTTCACCTCTATAACATTATGCCATGTGTATAGAGAAAAAAACAATGAAGCAGATAGATTATCTAAAAGAGGATTGACGGGCAGATTTGGGGAGATGCACTATGAATTATACAACTCTTTTGGACCGGGAGTAGTGGGTAAGGTAAATTTTAGTTAAGAATCACAATGCTTGTTTGTAACAAGAACAGGAAGGAAAGAAAACAAAAGCAAGCAGAAAACTCAATGAAACAGAGTGTGAAGGGATAAGAAATTAAATGTATTTTTTGATAGTTTTTTTTTAAGATCCATTTGGAAAGAAAAATGAGAGTATTCTCAGCTTATTAAATGTAATGATCTAGAACTATGTTTATGAAGCAGTATTTTGATATCAGCTCAACAGGTGAAAATGTAATTGGAACTACTGTAAGTACTTTGAATTCTATAAGTGATATGGCCTGGTACATTATATAAACCAGAAGTATTTTTCTTGCTGAAAAAAACTGAGGGAATTGTAAAGTGAAAAAAATGTCAATTCTCTGAAATAATTTAATTTGAAAGCTTTGTCCAAATTGTAAGGCATTTTCAAGGAAAAGATGTCAATTATCCCAATTGTAACTCATTTCAGTGAAAAAATGTCAATTTTCTGATGCCATTAGGAGAATTGTAAGGCATTTTCAGGGCAAAAGATGTCAATTCTCTGAAAAAATTCAATTTGAAGGCTTTCTCCAAATTGTAATGCATTTTCAGGGATGAAAACGTTTTCCGTCAATGGATGTCGGTGGTAAAAATTTACCGTTTAGTGGCCTTACGTGATATATGAGAGCTGGAGGCAACGCTTTGTAGAAGCTCTAAGCATTGGGAAATAGTTAGAGCAAGACCTCCCCATCCTCTGCTGATCATGATGGCTCCATCGAAGACTGTGGAGTAGCCCAATCCATAGCTAGGCGGAGAGGAGTAGCCCAATCCATAGCTAGGCGGAGCTGAGGTGACAATACTTTACCGAAGAAAGCAGCGAAGAACCAGCAGGTGTGAGACGATGACGAGTCGCTTAACTTAGCAGACATTCGATTGGGTACACCAGAAGTTTGGCCAGGCGAAGTTGGCATCTGCGAGTTATGAGAAATAGTTCTGTATTTAAAGGTTTGAGACGATGGCGAAGACTAGAGAATTATGTTCAGGCGTTCTACTTTTTGGACAGGTCTCCTTGGAACAATGGCTGCATCTATTCCACATTATCTCAAAATTTGGAGATGTCTTTGGTTTATTTATGAATTGTTTGAAGTCTATGCTCATACACACATCTTATGAATTGGGAAAAATTACAGACATTGCAGGCATTTTTTCGGTGGATTCCAGTCCTCTGGAGGATGGATTCACTTACCTTGGCTTCAGGATGAAACCTAACAGATAACGTAAATGTCATTTCAGTTTGGAAATGGTTAATAAACAAGTTTGAATGTAGGTTATCAACCTGGGCACACAAATGGCTATCAATGGGTGGTAGCCTGGTAGGTTGATCCCTGCTAAATTGGTTTTGCATAATATAATAGATTATTGGATGCATTTATATATGTTTCTCAGGGCTATTATAAAAGATATAAGCGAAGTTGTCTACCTAGGCAGTGAAATAGCCCGGACGACAGCTTTTTTTGCTGGAATTCGATCAACTAAAATTCAAAAAATCAGATAGTTGGAGTTTTTGGAATTCATTTTTGATAGTGGAAATGGATTCAGCACTATCAAAAACCCTTAGGGCACTCAAAATACTAAAGTTTAACAATTGTAAACAAGATTCTGATAAAATATTTGCCGGATTTTTTCAAAATATCTGTTGGATTCTGAGCGAAAACGCTGCCTCTTTAGACTACGCACATATAAACACCATTATTGCAAACTTCCTATGGTCTGGTGCAAAAAGGGGTCATAAATATCATCTTGTGTCATTGGCTAAAATCTGGTATATGTCTCAGGGATATATTCACAACATCAGATCATTCCCTCTCATCCAATTCATCTATGCTCAGATGCATTTTCATTCAATGGAATGTTTCTACATACAATTTTTCTAGTGAGAGTTTGTATTTTGGATATGGTTATGTTTATGTTGGCTTTTAGTATATAGGGTTTTTCCCTACATCAATTTTTTTTTTTTGACATATTGAAGCATAATTTTGTGCTCTCAATTATGATGGATATGCTACTTACATATTGGTTATATATTAGTCATATTTAAATATGGACTTTCCTTAATAGAACATGTTTGATTTTTTTCTCCTGGAAAATTGATGGATATGCTACTTTCACATTTGTTGTATATTAGTCATATTTAAACATAGGCTTTCCTTAATAGAACATGTTTGATTTTTCTTTCATGGAAAAAATGCAATTTCCTAGATTGTAAGGCTTTTTCAATGAAAAATGTCAATTATCTAAAGCAACTTAGAGAGTGGTACGGCATTTTTAGGGAAAAAATTGCAATTTTCCAAAGCAATTCAAATTTTGAATGCTCTCTCCAAATCATAAGGCATTTTCAGGGAAAAGATGTTAATGTTCCAAAGATATTCACTTTTAAAGCATCATTTTGCTTACATGACACTGAATTTTAAGGCTTTCTCAGGTAAAAGATGTCAATTTTCCAAATGGTAGGGCATTTTCAATGAAAAAATGTTAATTTCCAAAGCAATTCGGAGAATTGTAAGGTATTTTAAGGGAAAATATGTCAATTTTCCAAAGCAATTTAATTTGAAAGCTCTATCCAAAGTGTTGGAGTTTTCCAATGCTTCATTTACCTATGAGCTAAGTATGGTGAGTTGTAAGTTCACATTGGAACTTGCATTTATCTAGTTGTCATAGTTATCTTTATCTGACACTCGACCTCCTCCATTACTATATAATAAAGACATTCTATGTACATTGACACAAGTTTGTGAATAATTCAATACTCTTAACACGGTATCAGAGCTGACGATTCCTATCCTGCTGAATTGTTTGAGTACTAATTATTTTTTTAAGATATGCGAGGAGTTTTGTTCTAGTGAGATCTGGGAGAGGATGATCCTTACAGAGAATTCGTTTGATTGGTTTCTTCCCAGGTCAAAGATCTTTTCTCCAGTGTGAGAGGGACCACTACTAGATCTGAAGGGCTTTTGGTCGCTCAGATTCTTGGCAATCAAATCAGACATTAAAAGGATTTTTGGAAATGACCATCGAATCAGATGTAATGTTGTAGAATATTCGGAGGTTCGATCAGTAAATATTGGAGTGTGCTCTTCTGCCAAAGTTATGGCTGGGGTAATGAATCAAATCGACGACCCCTGGAGTCTAGGCATTTGAGTTTTGTTCTTTATTGGAGCCTTCATTGGGGGCTAAGCGTTGCACCTGCGGACTCTTCTTGGACTCGAACAAATTGGCAGCATCAACAACAGCAGAAAGGTGCATATTTTAATGAGTGGCCCACGAATGAGAACATTTGTGATTGGAGTTGTTTTAGTGTGATTTTTTTAGTTTTTTATTTTATTTTTTTATTTATTTTTATTTTTTTGTGGGAATCTTGATTTTGTTGAAAAAAAGGGTGAAATCTTGATTTGTGTTATTCAAATTAGTTTTTTGATTGTATATATGGATTCAACATCCTGAAAATTCCTAGGGCACTTTGATGGTTACCCATCAAACTTGTGATTGAAATAAATTCTTGCTGAATTTTAGAAAAATCAAACAAGAAAAATCCACCTAAAAAACTTCCAAAAAATCACACTATAGACAACTCATTTGTCATCCATATATGGTCTAGTAGTGTTCATAAGGTGCTCAATTAACTCTCCCATCACGACCATCGCAATTCTTATATACAAACAAGTTTCAATAACTACATCTTGAAATTTAAATCAAATGTCAATCCACATTGTACTTGGAAAAGTTTGAGGCATGCATGTTCTCAAGTTCTTTGGCATGTTTCTGAAGACGCTGACGTTGAAGAGCTCGATTTTCCTCAAACTTTCTAAGCCCCCTTACACAAAAAAACACTCCGAAAACGAAAAGTGTTGAAATAAAAATTTATATTAAAAAAAAAACTAAAAATACATTTTAAAATAATTGAAAAAAAAAACAAAATTCATTGTTTTCTTCTTCTTCTTCTTCTTCTTTTTTTAATTTTTTTTTTAATTTTTTAAATTAAAAATAATAATAATAATAATTAAGAAAAAAAATAATAATATAAAAAAACATTTTAAAGTAAGTCATTCAACTATGGAAACTTTAAGTAAAGCCATTCAACTATGACCATTTCCAAGAGAGGCAGTCGTAAGTGTCTAATTTTTCATGATTTTTTAATAGTCCACTTACCAGTCATTGCATCACTTCCAGAGCTTACACCCGGTAACCAAGACTTCCCAGGAGGTCACCCATCCCAAATGGCCTCTAGCTCAAGGAGACTTAACTGTACTAATATAATGCAATGAGGAAACACCTCAATACTTAAGCATTTTTAAAATTAAAAATAATAATAATAATAATAACAATAATTAAAAATAAATAAAAATAAAAACAAAATATAAATATTAAATTTTAAAAAATAAAATAAATTAAAAATATAAAAATTAAATTAAAAAAAATAAAATAAAATTTTAAAATAAAAAATTAAATTAATATATAGAAAAAATTAAAATTAAAAAATAAAAATATTTTTAAAATTAAAATTGAAAAAAATTAAAAATTAAAAATGAAAAAAAATATTAAAAATGAAAATTAAATATGAAAACAAAATTCTAAAAAATAAATTAAATTTAAAATATAAGCATTAAATTTAAAAATAAATAAATAAATTTAAAAAACAAATATTAAATTTTAATTAATTAAGTTTTTTTTTTTTTTTTTAAATCACAATAAAAAAAAATTAAAAAACATTTTTAAAATTGAAATTTAAAAAAAATCTAAAAATAAATTTAAAATAAAAAATGAAAGAAAAAAATGAATTAAAAATATTAAATTAAAAAAACAAATTAATTTAAAAAAATAATTTAAAATATAAAAATTAAATTTAAATAAAAAATATTAAATTTTATCTAATTAATTTTTTTTAATGATGATGATGATGGTTAACGTCCACTGAAACCAATCTTTGGTCTATCGGACCTAAAGAAAATAATTATTTAATTTGATTTAAGATTTTATTCCTATACTCAAAAAGCTTGGAGAGAAGCCTCCCGAGCTCACTATAATTTTGACATCTTAAAAGGCTAGGAAGGTCAGTTTTGCAACAAAGATTATGAAATTGAGCTCTAATGTGGTTGTATGCGGGGCACTCTAAGAGGAAGTGATTTTCATCCTCGATGTTCATATTCTCACAGAGATGGCAGATCCTTTCCATCCATGGTGTTTTAGGAACGGTCCAACGACCTGTTTCACTATGGAGCTCATGAGAGTTCATTCTAATCTTGGCTATATTAATTTTCTTCTTTGAGCTAGTTAAAATAGAGAGATACTTTTGATCTTCTAAGGTGGGGTTAATGACCTCCTTATAATATCTTAATTTTCTTTTAGCTGCTAGATCTTTCTCACACCACATTTTTTCTTTGAACTTAGAAGTAACAATTTTTTAAATGTTATTAATGTTTTGCAATGCAACATTCTCGTCGATCTCCCAATGGTTTAACCAAGCCCTGGTGTCTTTATACCAACCTCGTTTAAGCCTTAGGTGGTTTTGGCTGGAATTTAAAGCTAGCTTAGGAAGTCTGTGGTCTCCTATGCTATTAAGCTTGTGATTGTACAACAAAAGCCTAGTCATAGCTAGGCTCTCGATAGGGGAAAGACCCACTTCTATAAGGAGAATAGGATAGGGTGTATTGCGTTTAATTTTAAGGTTATACGTTATAAAACGCTTCTGGATTTTCTCAATCTTTCTCCAGGATTCTCTAGAGATGTTGCAACCCCAAACCTCACATCCATATAAGATAACAAGAGTGACTAAAGTTTCAAAGAGGAACTTCTTTCTATCCCACATTACGAGGTTTGTCGTTTTACAATTATTTTCAAGACCAAAATAAGCTTTCCACCCCCATTAATCCTTTTCTGAATGCTATAGTTCCAGTTGAAGTTGTGATGAATATCAATTCCTAGGTACTTGTAAGAAGACACTTCCTCCAAGTTACTATTATCATATATAAAATTAGCGTAAGTGTCCTTCTTGGATTTGATAACCATAACTTTTGTTTTGTCAGTGTTAATAGACATACCCATGGTAGAGCATAAATCCTTAAGAAGTCTAAGTTTCTTATCAAGATCAGATGGGCACCTTGCGAGAAGAACAATATCGTCAGCATAGAGAAGAAGGATGATGACTATCCCAGCTAAGATCTTTCCAACACATCTTACTTCCTCTAAAGAACCTTCTAGCTTGTCGATGTAAATACCAAATAGGGTAGGGGAGAGGGGGCAACCTTGTTTAACTCCGATATTACACTTAATATCTTTCGACCACCCGTCATTGCTCTTTAACTTGGCAATTACATTCTCGTATAACCTTATAGCGACCTCTCTTAGCTCGAAAGGAACATTTAGCTCTTCTAATCTATTCCATAGGTTATTTCTAGGAACCGTATCGAAAGCCTTTCTAAAGTCCACAAAGCAACATAAGAGATTGGATTTATCATTGCGACATTCCTCCACAATGATCCTAAGCATAACGAAGTGGTCCATTGTTGAGTGCTTCCTTCTAAAACCCGCTTGGCCTTTAGCCCGCTTACCTTCACTTTCAAGCCAAATGCTCAACTTCTTTTCCAAAATAATACCATATAACTTGGCTAAGAGAGGGCTGATCATAATTGTTCGATAATTAGAGGGGTTATTTGTATCCCCACTTTTAAAAATAGGGATAATGAGGCTCTGAGTCCAAGGTTTAGGGAACCCTTGCTTGACAGCTTGGTTGAAAAGCTTGTGGATGTGGGGGATGAGGACAGAACATCCAATTTTTAAGATTTCCACTTGGTACCCTTCAATGTCTTTAGCTTTCCCATTTGCCAGGCGTTTAACCCCAAAATCAATGTCTTCTAATGAGAAAACTTCTTTCGTTGTGAGCACGGTTTCAAAATCCCTGGCATTTGGAGATTCATAAAGCTTTTTAAGATAGGAATTCCAATCGTGTAAAGAAATTTTATTATTATCTTTAGTTTTCCTAGTTAGAATCTGCCTCCAGAATTTCTTAGGAACCACCTTAGAGAGGTGTAAGAGATTCTCTTGTCTTTTACGAATATATTGCCTTTTTTTTCTTTTAGTTTGGGCTTTGTAGATTTTTATCTTGTTAATTTTGAGAGATTCATCAACAACTTCCTTAATTTCTCTCCTCGCACTTTTACAATCTTTGTCATACCATGGGTTGGTTTTGCTACTTCTTTTATTACTTGAGACTTCAATTGAGAACTTGTTAATAAAATATGAGAGGGTTGTAGTAAAATTATGATAGAGGTCATCTATGTTGTCTATACTAGATAAAGGAAGCAAATTAGTTTTTAATTCATTTAGAAAGAGATCTTTTTTATTTCTATCAAAGATTAAGTTCTTTTGACTATAAGGATTATCTTCTATGGGATCTCTATGCATGACAAAATTGAGAGTTATGAGTAAATGCCTATGATCAGAGTCAGGCTTGTGGTCGTCTAAGATGTCAAAATTTATTATTTCGTTATATAAAGAGAGATCGGAAATAACATAGTCTACCATGCTCCTGCCAAGCCCGTGGATGCAGGTCATCTGGCTAGAATTGGGCCACTTCTTTATACCGTTGCAAATTATGAGATCTTGAGCACTACAGAACTTGACTAGCTCCGACCCAAACAAATTATCCCCGAGGTCTTCAGAGCTCCTTTTGTACCGGCTAGCCATAGTAAGGTCTTCGTCTAACCAAAAAGGATTGGGGTTGGAATGATTGCTTAGAAGAATAGCTTGGTTGCTTGAAGTTCGAGCATTAAATTCACCCATTAAAAGGATATTACCTTCATTCCTTAGGCTAGAAATATCATTCTCTAAACCACTGTAAGGACTATTTGTATCATTCATTCCTTAAGTTCTTTTGACTGTAAGGAAAAATAACTCATTGCTATGTAGGTCTTTTTATCATTAATGCCAGTAATCTCAATCCAACTATATTGGTTGTAAGGGTCGTTTTTATAAATCCGAGCATGGGGGGAGATGTTCTTCTTAATGTAGCAAGCTATGCCCCCAATGCCTCTACGGGAGGATCGCTTGTTCCAGGTAAACCATAGTGCAAAGCCATCTATGTATTAAATTTAAATAAATTAAATAATTATTAAATTTTATTAAATTAAACTAAAAAAATTAATTTAAAAAAATTCATAATTTTGGTAGACTAGGTGGCGGCCGAGGCCAATCTACATTTTTTTTTTAAATTAAATTATTTTTTTAAATTTATTTTATTATTATTATTATTATTTTAAATTTAATATTTGTTTTTTTAATTTAATTTTTAATTTTAATTTTTTTTTTTAATTTAATATATTTTAATATATTTTTTTTTAATTTTAAATTTTTTTAAGTTTTTAATTTTTTTTTTAGTTTATTTATTTTTTTAAATTTTAATTTTAATTAATTTATTTATTTTAATGATTTTAATTTTTTAATTTTTTAATTATTATTATTATTATTATTATTATTATTATTTAATTTTAAAATGTTTTAATTTAAAAAAAAAATGTTTATTTTTGTTTTTTTTTTCATTGTTTATTTATTTATTTTTTTAATCTAAATTTTTATTTTTATTTTCTTTTTAAATTTAACTTCTTCTTTTTTACATTTAATTTTTATTTATTTATTTATTATTTTCTTATTATTATATAATTTAAAATTTAAAATTTGAATTATTTTTTATTTTTATTTTTTATTATTTGTTTTATTTTATTTTTTTAATTATGTGGTTTTTTTTAATATCTTAAAAAAATTGCTTGTGATGTTTTTTATTTTTTGGTTTAATTTTTAGTTGTTTTTTTTTAAATTATTTATTTTTTTGAATTTTTTCCATTTTTTCCATTTTTTTTTTCAATTTTTTTTAAGCTGTTGTTTAAATTTTTTATTTTTAGCTGTTGTTTAAGTTAATTTTGTTTATTTTTTACATTTTTATTGGTTTTTATTTTATTTTTTATTTATTTTTATATATTTTGTTATATTTGATTTTCTTTTGTCATGTTTTTTAATTTTAATTTTATGTTTTATTACTAACATGAAAATCACCACTCTAAAGAAAAGCAGTTGATGCTTCATCAACACTTTTTAAAATTAGCATGAAAATCACTAACATTTTAAAACAAATGTTCATACTTCATAAATGAAAAAATTTAAAGTGTCAAAAATATGCTAAAAAAAAGTGATTCTACATCACCACTTTTCAAAATCAGGGGTTTTTTTTGCTACCTCAAAAAAACGGGTACCAGGTAATTTTCTCGTCTGATCGATAACTTTGTTTTGACCATACAACAAATTAAAGAAGTATTTTCCTTAAAGTAATTTTGGCCAAGTGTTTTTATTACCAAATGATTTTTTTTTTTTAATATTAAGAGAATTTATAAATGATGCTCAATGGTCATTTTCCATCTGTATATGTGTATTATGTTTTTATGATTGGTGGTTATGAAAGGCTTTCAACTAGTCATCCAAAGCTAGGTGGATTTCTCTATTTTGTGTGGTGATTGGAATTGTAAAGCTCCTATTGTTGTCATCATTAGTCTTGTTTTGTAGCAGTTTTTGCTTCGTGGCTAGTGGAAAAACATTTGCCAATTTTGTGTCATCAAGATGGGTAAAACATTGCAGGAGCTCCGTGAGAAGAAGGAAATATATGAACTTCGTAAAGAGGTTCTTTAATTGCAGTGAGTGGTAGCCCTTTTACAAGTAGAAAATGCAACTCTTAAAAATATGTTGCAAACTTCCATAGTTGAGAAAATCCAGAAGGTTGACCATTTGGAATCAACCATGGGAAAATATATCCAGATGCTTGTAGATGAATTTCAAGAGAAGATTGATCTCCTTGATGACTTGTAAGAGGAAGTTGAGTCTTTTTTTTACTCAAATTTGAAGAAGCAACTAGAAGAACAAAATAATCAACACATTATGGAGATTGATTGTTTAAAAGAAACAATGATGGAGCAATATCATTTTTTGAAACAAGATTATGATGCATTGTCTCAACAACTAAGTGAGAAAGATAAGGCCATTAAAAAACTGCAAGAGTTTAAGCAACAACTTGAATTGGAGGTTAGTCGTCTTCAGAAATTTGAGATGGATACAATTGATCTTAATGTACCAAGCTCTCATTCTTCCACAATTGATGATGTTGATTGTCAAAAAACCAATGAAGATGATCATGAATCATCACATGCTATTTTCACACCTAGTTTTGAAAACCATACTATTGGGATTGGATCCCGATTGCTGAGAAAAATGGGATATATCAGAGGAGGACTTGGGAAGAATAGACAAGGAATTGTTTCTCCTATTAACCCTATAGTGAAAACATCAAGAGAAGGTCTTGGATGTGATCCTTTGTTGCCTCATCACCTACATCCAACTGCGAGGTGTGTAGAAAATCCACGTAGATTCAAAATGATATTTGTAATATGCTAAAAAAAAAATACTTGAATCTACTCTACAAATTGTGGAAACCAATTAGAATCGCACAATCACATGAACAAGAAAGAGAAATAATTTCAATCACTCAACACAAATATATATATGGGGAAAGTCACAGCTAAAAACCTCGCTATCTCTATTTTCATTAAGTCAAGAATATGGAACAATACAATGCTTCTCTCAAGCTTGAGAGCTCTCTGCACTATCATTGAATCTCTCACTCTATCCCAAGCAATTTTGTTCCAATACTTAACCAATTTCTTGCCTCTAGATGCCATGCCTTTCTTGCACAATCCCTAGGGAAATTAAGCCCCTATTAATTAGGAAATTCCCAATTAATGAGTGCACAATACATCTAAGGCCTTCTACTGACCTCATGCATGACATGTATAATTATCTAATTATACAACTGATAGTTCACTTCCCTTTAACTCCAACTCAATTGGGCCTTCCTCATAACTGACATGCAAAAACTATTTATAGTGAATTATTAGTTATCTGATTGATCACTACATTTGAATTAAAACATATTTAATTCACCTGACCTCTCACTAGTTCCTTCATCAGTTAGAACTAGTTAAAATGATTTTAGTTCAAATAATTAAGTTAAATAATTACAACTCCAAATAAATTGTAACTAGACCCCCTAAAACTTAGAGAGAACTCTACATGCCTCCAGTTTGACCCTCAACTCGAATTGACTTACCTAACTAAGTCTTCCTGACTTAGTTCACTCATACAAGTTGTCATGTGATGTGGAACTACAATTTCCTTCTAATTGAATGAAGGGGAAATTGAATTATAAGCCTCTTCTTGTTGCCAATTTCAACACTCCCTCTCAACAAGAAAGGGATTGTCTGCTACCCCGATCCTGCCTCTATGGAACTCAAATTTTCCTCTTGATAGTGCCTTTGTCAATATGTATGCATCCTAATCCTCTATAGGCATGTAATCTAATGAAATAATCCTCCTCTGCACACAATCTCCGATATGGTGATACAAGATATAAACATGCTTGGACTTGTCATGAAAAACTGGATTAACCGAGAGTTTGATGCAACTTTGTTTATCACAATAAATAATGGTCAAATCCATCTGCTGACCAAAAAAACCAACAGGTATCTTCCTCATCCAGATGGCCTCACAAGCTGCTTGAATAGCAACCATTTTCTACTCCTCTACTGAACTGAGTTCAACTGATCTCTACTTCTTGTTACACTAGGAAACTGCTGCTGACCCAATACTAAAGATGCCCCCTGATGTGCTCTTCCTGTCAGATGGACTCCTTGCCCAATCTGCATCTATGAAGACTTGAAGCTTCACTCCCTCTATCCGCCTGTACCATAGCCCAATATCTGTGGTGCCTTTGAGGTATCTCAACACATGCTTGTCTGCCTTCCAATAGAGCTTAGTAGGCTTAACCATAGTTTGACTAAGTTGGTTAACTGCATAGCATATGTTTGGTCGTGTGTTCACCAAGTACATGATTGAACCCACAAGCTACCTGTAGATGGTAGCTTCTACCACTTCACCTGAAGTAGCATCCGCCTTTCTCCATTTCCTTGCTAGAGGAGTCTCCATGGGTTTACTTCTCTCCATGTGAAACTTCTTCATAATCCTATTGGCACACTTTCTCTAAGATACAAATACTTCCCCATATCTTTGCCAAATTTCCAATCCAAGGACATATTGCAAGAGCCCCATATCCTTCATCTCAAATTATCTTGCAAGATTCTCTTTGTAATTTTTTATGAGATTTTCATCAGCTATCAAAATAAAATCATCAACATTGTTTTACGGAATTCAAACCTATGAATAAATATCTTTCCCTACGTGTGGTGGTCGCACTTAGAAAAACAGATGAAAGACACTTGACCTTTTCCTTAAGATAAATAAATGAGAGAAGAACACCTACTTATGATCTTTCGCTATTCCTTGACTCCCTTTTGTCACTTTCGTCGCTCTCAATTGAACTGAACTCACTTGATTGATACCTGCAATGGCTAACAAAAAAAAAAAATGACATAAAGGAATATGATCTATTCATCTTAATCAAATTGAATCGATTATATTTGAAAATACACATATTAAATCATGAACACATGTATTAGGAAAGGAACAAATCTCTTTATTATGAAGTAGAAGGAGAAGTTACAACTAGTTGGATCGATTCGATGTAAAATCGTTCCAGCTTCAGTCCTATCCTCATCACATCAGCAACATCACTCCAATAGCATAAAATTACATGAAAAAGACACCTCTAAGAGCTGTGATCTCACCAACATAACTATACTAATTCAAATTCTTTCTCTCTTGTGCACTGTTGTAGCACAATATCTCTTAGCGAAAACTCGAGAGAGTTTCTTAGCAATTCAAGGTTGTTGACGAATGATTACTAGAAAATTAAGAAGAACTAGAACATGGTCAAGTTGTTAATCACAAGCTCAACATATATTTCTAAGTGTATCAGCAAATTAAAAGGAGGAAAAGAGAAGTAAAATGTCTCTGTAGTCCAGTTGAATGTGATACAATTGTTAGTCGACATAACGCTTCTGCTAAAAAGGCCTGAAGTTGTGGAGATGATATTACCTCTTTTCATTAAGAGTTTGGGAGAGTCTTACGGCTTAAGCTTTTGGATATAGTGGCTCACATGGCAAGCTTAGGTTTTGAGAAATCATATTATGAAACAGTAGCATTACTAACAAGGAGCTATTTTAGACAAACTCCCTACTGTTGGATCAACGTAAAGCAAAACATTAGCTCCAGAAGCTATTACAGGAAGTGTTGAGACTTTGCCTGTCGCATTTGTTTTAGATGCCTCTGGTCCCAATGATGCTAAATTAAAGTCTAACTATCATCATCGAAGGTTTAATAGCAGAATCAAAGATTGGTAGTAGTGGAGCTGATTTGCTAAAGACGTTTATGCCATCTTCTGCTGAAGATATGTTCATATTTCGGTCCTACGCAAAATGTCTTGGATGCCAGGGACCCTCAGGGTACAAGGTGTCATCACTTGGAAAAAAATTTGAAAGAAAATTGCAAGCATAAGCATCTCATCCTTTTACTGAACAAGTGTGATCTTGTTCCTGCTCAGGCTACAAAAGGGTGGCTTCACGTGCTCTCATGGGAGTATCCTACTTGCTTTCCATGTGAGCATCACAAACTCATTTGGCAAGAGTTCTCTTCTTTCAGTTCTTAGGCAGTTTGCACGTATGAAGAGCAAGCAATATCGGTTGGCTTCATTGGATAACCTAATGTTTGGAAATCATTCGTAATCAATACTTTGTGAATCAAAAATGTGTGCAAAGTAGCACCTATACTAGGTAAGACAAAAATATGGCAATATGTCACTCTTACAAAAAGCACCTTCTTAATTGACTGTCCTGGGGTTGTTTACCACAATTGCGATTATGAAATGGATATTGTGCTCAATTGCAAATCTGTAGGATGCATCTGAACACATTGGTGAGGTGAGGTTCTTCATCGAGTGAAAATGGATTACCTCAAAAGAGCCTACGAATTGCAGGATTGAACAAATGACAGTGACTTCCTTTATCAATTGTGTAAGATATTAGACAAGTGTTTGAAGGGCGAAGAACCTGACCTAATGACAGCTGCAAAAATGGTTCTTCATGATCGGCAGAGGGGCCGCATTCCTTTCTTTGTCCCTCTTCCTGAAGCAAATAATAATAAATTTATCAAGGTTTCAGGTGAAACCTATCCTATGAATGATGATACGGAAAAATTAACTGAGGGAAGCAAACACATATAATATGGAAGTTAAATCAACGACTTGGATCATCCGACCTAGATCCTATGGTCTTGCGGCATCACAAAATAATCATAATTTATGAGAAATAGTGCCCCCGTAGAATGGTTTGGCTTAAACCATTATTCACAAATCGACGGCTACGATGCATTACGGTATCACTCAGCCCTTTGTCAAGAAACTGCTACGAGTGCTTCCGTAGGCAGTTATTGGTTTTCAAAAACCACAGGTGATTTTGTCAATAGTGCATATGGGTGTAACGGTGGGACCCAAAATGCACTGTTCGTCCCTTTTAACTTGCAATAGGGTGAGATCCTACTTTTGGTTATATATATATATATAACCAAAAGTAGGATCTCACCCTATTGCAAGTTAAAAGGGACGAACAGTGCATTTTGGGTCCCACCGTTACACCCATATGCACTATTGACAAAATCACCTGTGGTTTTTGAAAACCAATAACTGCCTACGGAAGCACTCGTAGCAGTTTCTTGAAATATATATATATATATATTAAAACAAGTATTCTGTAAATTTAATTAATTTCAAAATTTCCTAAACTACTTCAAGAATCAGTTTTAAAATTGGTCATAGTAGTTAGGAAGTTAGATTAGATGGCAGATATAAAAGAAAAGGTAAGAAGAGGAGTAGGGTTCCGGTTTTTTGACCTCCAGGCAGCTATCTTTAGACTCAGATTTCAAGTTATTAATGAATGAAAAACAAGCTTCTAGCATTTGTTGATATTGATGTGTCTTCTTGTTTACATGGTGTTTTATGTCTTTGAATAAAATGAAGTATTGAAGCTGCAGGTCACTTTTTACGTGTGTAAATAAGAGTTAAAACCCTTAATAGGCGCTCCTTCATTTTAACTGTTCCTTTCTTATAATTCTTCTGATGTTTAAATTGATAAATCCTGTACAACATCATATCACTTTGGGCTTCTTCCCTTTCATGTTCTTATGATCATTTCATTCTATATCAGTAGAAAATAGCATTGTGAGACATTTGTATGCATTTGATTTTTGGATTTAATGATTAAAATCTGGAGGTGATTAAACGAAGATCAATATTTCTGTGACATAATTATACAAATGTCTTAAGCACGGATTCCTAATCACAGCTTAGGAATTGTTTCTTAAGGTACAACATTTTTTTGCGCCGTTACCGGTGATCGAAGAAGCGAAGTTCATTTCCCTGGGTTTTCTTTCTATTTCCTCTGGATTGTTTAGTGAGGAGGAAATATTCAGCTGTGTTTACTTTTTACAGAATTCTCATTTTCAAAAAGCCACACGCGAGGTCAAATACCTTGCAGCAGAAGGTCTCATAATCCCTTATTCTTGATGGTGAACAAGATTTAGATTTGAAGTTTGGTTGTTTAATATTCACTTGGCGACTCCACTGATGAAGGTTTCCTTAGATGAAGAATTTTGCTGGCGAGAAAATGAGAAAGCATCATGGAAAAAACATGTATCAAAATTTCGGTTTTTTAAAGGAGGTTCTATTTTTTACTATTAGTTTAGTGGTCTATTTCCCCTTATATATTAAAAATATTGTTTCCTGCTTTATTTTCTCAGAATATTATAAGGCCCAAAACGTACATTCATTATTGGAAAAAGATAATTTTTCTTCTGCTTGTATTATAGATCTTGTCACAACTTTATCTCCTAAATATGAGAGGAGAGGTGATTGTTGTATTACAATTCCAAAAGATAATTAGTCATAGTCTGGGCATAAAGGTGATGATTCAACATCTTTGGATGATAATATTTTGCATCAAAATAAATTGACTATTTTTCAACTCAAAAACAAAGAAATCTTTAAACCCCTGAATCTACCCACAATTCTCCATCAATATCCTTCAGAAGGATTCAAATCCTTGCCAAGTTTCTCTGGAAAGGAAGAGGATATTTCAGCTGAACTACATATCTTGGAATTTGAGTACTTTCTGGACAAATTTCAAATTATTTATGAAGACGTGGCTTTAAGGATGTTTTGTCATTCATTAAACCAGGATGCTCAGCAATGGTTCCAATGTTTGGAAGCAAGTTCAATTAGTTCCTGGCAAGGTTTTCAAGATGTATTTCTTAAATATTGGGGTGAGCATAAGTCATATGAAAAACACCTTTTTGAATTATATTCTATCCAGAGGCAAAGAAATGAATCAATCTCTGAGTTTAATAGGAGGTTTCACAAAATATATTTCAGCATGCCAAAAGAAATTCGACCTCCTGAAGCAGCAGCTATGGTTTACTATTTGAGAGCTCTTTCTATTGTCTTGGCTTTTTATCTCAAGGAGAGAAATCCTCGCACTCTGAAGCTGATGTTTCTGTATGCACAGGAAGTCGAAGATAATGTGTGGGCTTGTAGAAATTTTTCCTGTCAAATAGAGAGAACAAGTTTTGTTGAACACAAGAGGGCTTGTGAAGAAAACATTAGAATTTCTTTACAAGGGAATGCAAATTCAGAGGTGAAAAAGGATTTTCAAAAGGTGTCAAAGGATTCCTGTATTGCTGAAAGACAAGAATCTAAGCATTCTGAAGATTCTAGTCAAAACTTCGTTGCAACAACTAAACTACACTATGAAAGCATAGAAGATCATTGCAATAATTTTGTGAATAGCGAGGAAAATAGTGCAGTTTCTCAGACATGTTTGCAAGAGGAGGAAGATTTTAGTCAAGAATTGGTGTTATACGAAGAACATTAGCATTATGGGGAAAAAAACCTTGGATTTTTATTTTCAGCCTAAATTCCTGCCTACAGAAAATGGAAGTCAAGTTCCTCACACACAATTTCTAATTGAAAAGTCAAATAATGAAGGAATTTGCCATGTTCAAAGAAGTCTACATCAGCAAAATGTTCAAGAAAAGGAAGTAGCCAAAATTTTGTCTCATGAGTTCTATGATCCAGTTGCTGAATATATGACAAATTTCTTTGGTCAACAACAAGATTTTATGCAGGGGTATGTACAAATTTTTTCATATGAAAAATTTTCATGGTACATTCCTGTTTTGATTTTTAAATTTCAGCAGTATGAAGGTATTAAATCTAATAAGTAGATGTTAGGTTGGTTCCATTGGAAGGTTGACTTCACTTAATTTAAGTTCAACCATGCATATATATATAGGAGTTGTACATAAATAAGCTCAGGAGTTGAGCATTCCCAGTTGCAGTATTTCTAGTTTAGCATTTTCAGTTCAAGAATAAAGATCCTAGAAGAGAGAGGTTTTAGAGAAGTTGAAATTTTTAGAGATTTTGGATTGGGAGAAAACTCAGTTTGACATGACTCCATGCCCAATAAAGGGTACTGATCTACAAGTTCTCAGCACTTTGCTACCAAAGTGTTGTCCCCAATTGGAGCCAGATGTTGTAGCACAATATCTCTCAGCTAAAACTCGAGAGAGTTTCTTAGTAATTCAAGGTTGTTGACGAATGATTACTAGAAAATTAAGAAGAACTAGAACATGGTCAAGTTGTTAATCACAAGCTCAACATATATTGCTAAATGTATCAGCAAATTAAAAGGAGGAAAAGAGAAGTAAAATGTCTCTGTAGTCCAGTTGAATGTGATACAATTGTTAGCCGACATAATGCTTCTGCTAAAAAGGCCTGAAGTTGTGGAGATGATATTACCTCTTTTCATTAAGAGTTTGGAAGGGTCTTACAACTTAAGCTTTTGGATATAGTGGCTCACATGGCAAGCTTAGGTTTTGAGAAATCATATCGTGAAACAGTAGCATTACTAACAAGGAGCTATTTTAGACAAACTCCCCATTGTTGGATCAACGCAAAGCAAAACATTAGCTCCAGAAGCTATTACAGGAAGCGTTGAGACTTTGCCTGTCGCATTTGTTTTAGATGCCTCTGGTCCCAATGATGCTAAATTAAAGTCTGACTATCGTCACCGAAGGTTTAATAGCAGAATCAAGGATTGGTGGGAGTGGATCTGATTTGCTAAAGCCGTTTATGCCATCTGTTGCTGAAGATATGTTTAGATTCGGTCCTACCCAAAATGCCTTGGATGCCAGGGACCTTCAGGGTATAAGGTGTCATCACTTGGAAAAACATTTGAAAGAAAATTGCAAGCATAAGCATCTCATCCTTTTACTGAACAAGTGTGACCTTGTTCCTGCTCGGGCTACAAAAGGGTGGCTTCATGTGCTCTCATGGGAGTATCCTACTTGCTTTCCATGTGAGCATCACAAACTCATTTGGCAAGAGTTCTCGTCTTTCAGTTCTTAGGAAGTTTGCACATATGAAGAGCAAGCAATATCGGTTGGCTTCATTGGATATCCTAATGTTGGGAAATCATTCGTAATCAATACTCTGCGATTTGAAAATGTGTGCAAAGTAGCACCTATACCAGGTAAGACAAAAATATGGCAATATGTCACTCTTACAAAACGCACCTTCTTAATTGACTGTCCTGGGGTTGTTTACCACAACTGCGATTATGAAACGGATATAGTGCTCAAGGGAGTGGTTCGTGTTGCAAATCTACAGGATGCATTTGAACACATTGGTGAGGTTCTTCATCGAGTGAAAAGGGATTACCTCAAAATAGCCTACGAATTGCAGGATTGAACAAATGACAGTGAATTCCTCTGTCAATTGTGCAAGATATCAGGCAAGCGTTTGAAGGGCGAAGAACCTGACCTAATGACAGCTGGAAAAATGGTTCTTAATGATTGGCAGAGGGGCCGCATTCCTTTCTTTGTCCCTCTTCCTAAAGCAAATAATAATAAATTATCAAGGTTTCAGGTGAAACCTATCCTGTGAATGATGATACGGAAAACTTAACTGAGGGAAGCAAACGCATATAATATGGAAGTTAAATCAACAACTTGGATCTTCCAGCCCAGATCCTATGGTCTTGCGGCATCACAAAATAATCATAGTTTATGAGAAATAGTGCCCCCGTAGAATGGTTTGGCTTAAACCATTATTCACAAATCGACAGCTACGATGCATTACGGTATCACTCAACCCTTTGTCAAGAAACCGCTACGAGTGCTTCCGTAGGCAGTTATTGGTTTTCAAAAACCATGGGTGATTTTGTCAATAATGCATATGGGTGTAATGGTGGGACCCAAAATGCACTGTTCGTGCTTTTTAACTTGCAACAGGGTGAGATCCTATTTTTGGTTATATATATATATATATATATATATATATATATATATATATATATATATATATATATATATATATAATATTAAAACAAGTATTCTGTAAATTTAATTAATCCCAAAATTTCTTAAACTACTTCAAGAATCAGTTTTAAAACTAGTCATAGTAGTTAGGAAGTTAGATTAGATGGCAGATATAAAAGCAGAGGTAAGAAGAGGAGTAGGGTTCCAATTTTTTGACCTCCAGGCAGCTATCTGTAGACTCAGATTTCAAGTTATTAATGAATGAAAAGCAAGCTTCTGGCATTTTTTGATATTGATGTGTCTTCTTGTTTACATGGTGTTTTCTGTCTTTGAATAAAATGAAGTATCAAAGTTGCAGGTCTCTTTTTACGTGTAAATAAGAGTTAAAACCCTTAATAGGCGCTCCTTCATTTTAACTATTCCTTTCTTATAATTCTTCTGAATTTTAAATTGATAAATCCTGTACAACAACATATCACTTTGGGCTTCTTCCCTTTCATGTTCTCTGATCATTTCATTCTATATCAACAGATAATATCATTGTGAGACATTTGTATGCATTTGATTTTGGGGTTTAATGATTAAAATCTGGAGGTGATTAAACAAAGATCAATAATTATGTGACATAATTATACACTTGTCTTAAGCACAGATTCCTAATCACAGCTAAGGAATTGTTTCTTAAGGTACAACATTCACTATGATCAGTGCTCAATTTACAAGTAGTGAAGGTAGTTTGACATTAATGGATCATTGAATGGATTTTCCAAAAATGGATGAAGAGGATTCCTTGCTCAATGGAATAGGAGTATAAGAGGTTTAATGGCTCCATGGTGTTCATATTCAAAGTTATCAGATAGTGTGATAGTTGGAACAACTTCTAGAAGCCACTAGAAGGTGAGAATATTCCTGAAATCCTATGAACAATTCACTCCCAGTCGACCAATGCACTGTCAAATGGGCCTAGATTCTCAGCAACACAACTGTGCATGGGAGTAGATGCTTTGCAAAGCACTTACTGCATTCTAGGGGTGCGTTGATGGCTCAATGGAACACTTCAACTAGACTTCAAGCAGTGAAATTTTCATGGAGAAAAACCATCAATGGGATCACTTGTTTAGGGCATGTAGCAATTGATTTAGAGTATGATATACCCTAATTTGTACTGATCTTGGCTTTGGGAGTGATGCCCAAATTGACCTGTAACAGCTGCCCCCTAAAGCATGAAGTCATAAATGATAATGTTGAATGATATTCTTTCCGATGTGATGAGTAGGATGTGAAGCGGACAGTGACTTACATCAATTACAATACATTACATCATGATATATTTTTCATCTTGGACATGAATTGTTGAGGGAGGCATACCCATACTCATCACATAAACTATCATAACATCAGAAAGTCATGTACAAATATAGACCCATGATAGGAGGACCATCTAAGTAAATACCATCATACGGATGATGTGGTACTACTCCTGAAATCGCAGCCTGGATGGATGAAACTAGATCCGAGGTCTTCTATCTTGTTCACTTGATTGCTTAAGTATGAGTCTAACCATGTGAATATGTGATTTGAAGTCGCGCATGGAAGACATCATCTGATTACCAACAAATGATGTAAGTCGTTAACAAATGTGAGAGAAACCACCGATGATGATAATGGCTGGTACTGTAGTACATTCAGCATGGTGTGAATAAATGATTTGATGTCGAACACCATACAAAGTCTTTTGGTCAAAAGCCTATGATGTCAACCTGTCACCGAAAACGAGAAACTTGCCATTGATGTATGCAAGCTCCAAGGTACTGAAAGGTTGTTTCTAATTCAACCTCCTAGATGATGAGCTGATGTCAAAAGGAAGCGACTTGTCGCAGGAGGGCCTTGATGTATCCCCCATCAATGACACGAAATGAGTGTAATGATTTTAGAGAAAAAATGTAACTAATGAAGTAATGTTCAGAGATGGAGGTCATGAAATGAAATTTTATGAGCATTGCAAAGGATGAGGAATTACTGAGTGACTTCTCTTTGAACATATCAGTGACACTGAATGAGTTGGAAGCATTGACCCAAAACGAAAGTGATGGATGGTATGATATACCATCAAGAAGATAGCCCAACCCAAAAGCCATGGAGATGAAGTAAATAAGTCTTATGTTTAAGAGCTATCCCTTTGATATTTTCCCCAGTCATTGCTGACCAGTACCTCTTTATTTTTTACAAGCTTGAGGAGGATAACATATGCTTGATGTATAATTCCACCCTTTGGGTGAATCCATCGCTATGTGATGTTTTCACGAGTCTAACGACAATGAAAAATCGGTCCTTTTTCATGTTTAGAGAGTTTGAAAAAGGGAGGAAAAGAAAACTCCACAAGTTCTTTTTCATAAAATTGTCCCTCGGATCTAAAAAGCGTAAAATAATACCTAAGAGAACCCCTAGACATGTTCGACTATGGTTTTCCTTTTTCGTAAATAATCTATCTCAGTCCGGAAAAGGATTAAGCTTATACTAAGTAGATGTTGTTTCAATTCCTTTTATGAGCTCGAAAGGACAAGTGCTCAACAATAATTTAATGTTTTGGGAGTCTAAAAAGAGTTGAAAGAGAACTCCCAGGGGCTTCCTTTTGCGTGTTTAACAGAGCTAGAAAAAGAGATAAAAGTGTGCTCTGTGGTCAAAGTTCATTTTACAATCATGCACGTCAAATTCACTGTATCAGTTGTAAACCTGCTCAAAGAACCACCAAACGGATTAAAAATACATGTTTTAATAGTAAAAATGGGTAAAAAGTATAGTCAATTCATTAAATATGCATATAATAGTCAAAAAGACTAGTTAAATAAGAATTTACCAAGTCATTTTTACCATTTCACATTTACCATTCAGTTTTTAGTGCTCTGAGCCAGTTTTATCCTCGAACTTCAACAGCTGATTGCGACAGATTCTGTGGACCATTTCTCAGTCGTCCGGACCAGGTAGGAGATATGACTTCCCTCTTTCTATTGGTTGCATTCTTTTCCATTTTCATGCAAAATGTTTAGGATTATGGGGCTCCTAGGGTAAATATACAACACCCTAGGACCAACACACCTTTGGATGTCAAAAATTGTGTTGCAGAGTGGCTAAAAAGAAACTCAATTCCTCTACAACTCTCTATCTAAGGAACAAGGGTGCGTTTGGCGCAATTCAAAAAACTTGCATTATGTTTTCTGCCCAAAATTTCTCCATTTTTTTGCATGGAATGGATCCTAAATAAGCTTATTGTTTGATTTCAGGCTTTGATCAGATCATAATGTCGATTACATGGTGAGAAAGAGAACATGAGGAACATGATATGGCTGCCCTAAATGATCCTGGCACTGTGAGAGCCCTCATAGACTGTGGGTTGCTCAAGTATTTTATATTGTCAGGGATGAGGAAACATATGGAACTATTGCAGTTCTTGATTCGCTCATGGGACCCGGCACTACAGGAATTTCACATTGGGGACAAAGTGCTCCCAATATTGGTTGATGACATTTACTTTCTTACAAGTTTGTTGAGATGTGGTGCCCTCATTTCCCTTGCGGGTTCTGTTCGTGGAGGTGAGACAATGAAGGACTACATTCGATAGTTTTTTCGGCCAAGTACAAAACCTAGCAAATATGGAAAGATAAACATCAGAGATGTGCGTGGCATGCCTTTGCGAACACTCCTATTTAATATTGCAAAGTTAACTAGTAGCGTGACACTCAAAAAGATCATACATGTAGTATGCACTTGAGTGTCTCGAGCCGATCGTGTTCAAATGGGCTGAAGCAGTACTCCTTTAGATGAAAGGATAACTGACCAAAGTAAAAAGTGGCAAGACAAAGAATTTAAACTATGGGTCAATCTTGATCACTTTCATTTTGGAGCAAGTTCCATTGATGAAGCCACAACATGTGACACTAGGTTTAGTTGGTCCTAGAGATCCATGGATGTAGCGGTGGGTCAAGCTGATGGCTAGACATGCTAGCCAGTCATCGATCTCGTTTTCCACTACATTCTTCACTTGGCTCCGATGACAACATATCATCATAGAGGAGCATCCATATGCAGGGATGGATTTCTGTGGAGACCCAGATTTGATTTTACTAGCCGACGCTCAATGGGGTACTATAGGTAAAATGTTTTGACCATGTTTTTGATTTTTTGGGATTTTTACATATTTTTTGTTTTTGATGTTTCCAAGACTAAAATAAAAAAGTTTTATGTATGCAGATGTGAGTATTTTTTGACCAGTGGGTCGTGCACAACAAGCGGGTGAATCAGCAGAGATGATTGTCGGGAGAGCAGTCCTTCAGGATTTGGATTTGGCAAAGACTCTGGTTGAGTTACAGTAGCATGTGGAGGGGTTGACTCTATGGATACCAGATGTCCAGATTGAGGAGTTACCCATGAGGCTACAACGCCATACTATTGGTGTGCTTAGCCGTTGGATGAGGCTATTACACATGATAGCCCAAACAGTGACCTGCTATCATGAGCACCACTAGATCTACATAGGATATGCTATGTCTGTATAAATTTTGAGGTCATATGACCAACGTGTCTTGGACACAATTTTTTGTAAAAAACTCGATTATATATCTATTTTACTTTCAATTTTTTCCTATGTTTATGTGCAATCCTATTCAATTGTGTGATGTGAATTGAAAATCTATCTTTACATATGTTGCTTTTGTCTATTTAACACATAATTCACTAAAGAATTAGATAAAGTGTTAAATTTTCTGGAAATATGTTGATATTGGATGTAATCAAAATGTCTTTCCAAAAGACGAACTCTAAGGAACATGCAATGAATAACTGGATTTCGGACAGTATAAACACTAGTAAGTTGTAGTACGACAAGTTGTGAGTCCAGCCTGATGATGATGCGGCAAATGCCAAGTGAAATGGCATCAGAGAGGAGTTTGATCAATGCGATATACTCAGTTGTATTATTGGTGGATCGACCGATACAAATCCCTTGGAAACTCACTAACTCGCCACTTGGAGCGAATATGGCCCATGCTGCAGAGGATAGATTCTGCATACTATGAATAGCACCATCGGAATAACCAACAAATGGTTCCAAATATTTTGACATCTGCAAAAAAATGCAAAGAGGATTACTAACCACATGAAAAAAAATCTGAAAGACACACCGTGACACACACACAATCAAAGCATATATACAGTATCATGCAGTGTTTACTATGCAGAATCAAGCATAGTAACGTTTAAGATACAACCCATTACGAGGCTGCAAAAATGGAATCGCATCATAATCTACCAACTCATAGGCCCCCTTAGCAAGAATACGCTTGACAATATAGGGGCCACGCCATAATGGTTCGAATTTTCCTGTTCCTATTTTATCAGCTTCTTGATCATAAAGAAAGACCAGGTCTCCTTCTAAGAAGGTGCGAGGCTTGAAATTGTGGTCATATTGTGCCTTGATTCGTATCTTATGTGCTTCATTTGCTAATGCGGCTTCATGACACGTTTCATCTAGATGGATGAGATCTAAAAGAAACACCTCTTCATCATAAGTGTCAGGTAGCAGGTCAATCACAAGTTTCAACGATGGAATTTCAAATTGAATCATAAGATAGCTTCCAAACCGTAAACTAGTTGAAAGGGAGTACATCTGGTTCTGTTTCTCACTGAGGTTTGACGAGCCCAAAAAGCCGAGTACATAATTAAATTCCAGTTTCATTTATGAACCCAAATCATTCGTTGAAGCATACGCTTAAGAATTTTGTTGATAGCTTTAACTTGTCCATTAGCTTGCAGATAATAAGGGGTAGAACTATCATGCGACAACCCTAACTTGGTAGTCAACTCAGTCATCATGTTATTGCGAAAAAGTTTTCCATGATCTGTGACTATGGCTTGCGGTACACCAAACCGAGTAACCACATGGTTAAAGAAAAATAATGCAACTGTCTCACTTGTGTTGCTAAATGTAGGCATCGCCTCGACCCACTTGGTAAAATAATTGATGACGACAATAATATACCCATGCCCTCGATTGAGCAAGGGTTACATGTCATGAAGTCAATGCCCCATTTTTCAAATGGTCCAACAATGACGACAGGATGCATTGTTGTTGGCGGCATGTGGGTTTTATGATCAAATATCTGGCAAGCATGACAACTTCAGACCGCAAGAATACAGTCGTGAAATATAGGAGGCCAAAAGTAACCAGCGCAGAGAATATCCTGCGCGGTAGCAAAAACAGACAAATGTCTACCACAAGCACCAGCATGGCAATCATTCAAAAATTTCTCGACCTCCTCATGAGTGAGGCACCTATGTAAAATCGTATCGACACCTCGACGATAAAGTGTATTGTCGACGATCAAATAATCTTTGGCTTGGTATCGAATATGTCGTTGTTACGAGCGAGAGGTATTGGGTCAGAAATTTTGGTTCTGGAAATAGATGATGAAATCTCCATACCACGGTTCAGATGACGTGATCAGAAATAAAGACTCTTCCGGAATAGATGGTTCTGATGTAGACTCAGTGCTACTCGAGGGAAGGTTGTAGATAAGCTGAGAAAAAACCAAAGACTTCTTTGACTTGGATTTAATGAATTCCAAATCAAATTCTTACAAAATGATGATCCATTTTGAATATTTTCCCCCAAGCAATTGACGTGAAAAAATGTATGTCATAGGGTTGCAATCCGAAATGAAAATGGTCTTCTAGAGCAGGATATAATGGTGAAATATATGTACAGCTTGAATGGCTGCCAAAGCGAGCTTATCAACATAAGTGTACTTAACTTCCGTATCATTGAGATTACGACTCAAATAATAAATCATATGTTCTATCCCATATTCTTCTTGGAATAAAACCATGGCGATGGTTGTATCTGCAATGACGAGATATGAGAAATAATCACTCTGATAATTTGGGGGATACATTAATGATGCTCCGATTAGGGTATCTTTAAGAAAACCAAAGGAAGCTTGCACAACCTCATCCCAATGGAAGGAAGTCCCATTTTTCAAGAGTCGAGTAAATCCTTCAGCGATTTCGATGTAGTTGGGAATGAACCTCCTTAGAAATTTAGCCTTCCCTCGAAGTCTCTGTAACTGAAGTAGATTGGTAGGTGCAGACAAATCAAGAATGGCTTGAACCTTCAATGGATCAAGTTGAATTCTGTCTTTCGACATGATGAAACCAAGAAAATGACTAGAACCAACACATAATACACATTTGTATGGATTGAGGTGTATTTTTTAGTGATGACATCGTAAAAAGATAGCTCTCAAATGTAGCGGGTTATCAACTCGTTTCTGTGAATGTGCAGGTAAGTCATCCAAATACAGTTGAAAAATGTGTTTGATGTCATGGAAATAATAATTCATTGCCCTCTGTAATGTTTCACCAACGTTCTTTAAACCAAAAGGGAGTTTTCGATAAGTGAATGTGCCCCAAGGACAGATAAAAGTTGTTTTATATTGGTCCTCTAGGTGAATATTGATTTGATTGTAAATGGAAAATCCATCCATGAAGGAAAATATTTCACATCCAACACATTTGATCCAGGTGGATATTGGTGGCCGCCCACCTATTCCATTTGGACCTGCACCATCAATTCTTTCAGTTTTTAGTTTTAGCACAACTTACTATTTTTAGCAGTTTTTTGGGTCATGAACTTCCAGAGCCGTTTTGAGGCCCTAATGATCCAGGTGGATATTAGTGGCTACCCACCTATTCCATTTGAACCCCAACCATCAGTTCTTTCAGTTTTTCAGTATCAGCACAACTTACTATTTTAGCATTTTTTCGGGTCTTGAACTTCCGGAGTAGTTTTGAAGCCCTAAACAATGTTTTTTGGGAAAACCGGGAGCAACATGGGTCCATGGATTGATGTTGATCACATCAAAATTTGTATTCCTCAAATATATATTTATAACGAGGTATGGTGTGTGAAACGAAGATCGTATGCCAAAGTTACGTCCCCAAAAAGTTGAAACACCAATTTTCCCAAACGGGGCCCATAGTTTTGGCGCTTCATCTCCTAGGGTTATGTTTTTGGATGTTTAGGGTTTTCCATTGTTTCTCAATAATAACTAGGCCCTAGAGCCTCATTGTAACATAGTTCATAGGCCTATAGCCACCACATCTCTTCTCAGAGATAAGTTACCAGCGCCTTAGCTATTTTATTTCCATTATGTTTGTAAGCATATATATGTTATTTGAAATTAATGAAATGAAGTATTATTTCCACTACATCAATGTTTTTATGTCTATTTATGTATTTTATTGCGTTCCTGCATAAATCCGGTTCAGTGGTATCAGAGCGGTCTGCTCTTTCTCTGTATTTCTTTGCATGTCTCCAACGAGTCTAGGGTATAAGGAGTCAGGGCTCGATCTGGTTGAACCCTTGCAAGATCAACCTCGCAAACCCCGACGAACTCCATGGTGGAAGAAAATAAATATGAGGGAGTAGGAGATCCTATCAAAATATTGCTTGAGGAAACCCTCGAGAAACAAAGGAACACGATGATGAAGAACTTTGCTCATATCCTTCAACTGTTGCCCACCTACAATGCATCTACATCCAACAACCACTCTAGAGGTGCCACACCCTTCAAGGTACATGTAAAATTTGACATCCCTTTATTTGAAGGCCAGATAGATGTAGACACCGTAGATAGATGGTTGAATCTGCTAGAAGGGTATTTCTCGGTCCATGATTTCTCCGACCGAGAAAATATTATTTTTGCACTCTGTTATCACTCTGTAATTTCTCAAGGCTAAAGAAAGAAATCACCGAGGTAACCACAAACCTACTTTTGAGATTAGGATCTAGCCTTCCTAATGCTCAGAGAGGGTTCTCTCTAAATGATTTAACTTTGTTGTTGTAATTTATTTTAGGCTAGTTATGTAAGATTGATTTGGTTTGATTTTTATTTGTTAGTGGAATTACTGATTTAGATGGACAGGTTTCTGTCTATTTTTCATTGGGCCATGGAGTCAAAATATCAAGAAAACATGACAGAACCAAGTTCTAAAGGAAGTGTTTACAGGGCAAGGTAGCTGAGAAAAATCAGATCTTAAAGGCTGAATGGTGAAGTGATTTTCAATCGGGATCAAGGAGCAGTTAAGGATTCCTTAAACCGGATAATGAAGGAAGGTGAAAGAGGTCAATCGGGATAGGAGAGCAATTAAGGATTCTCAGATCCAGATATCAGAAGAAAACATTAAAATGAATAACAGTTCAGAACATAGTGTACTTAAACAAATTCTGTAATAATATTCCTGTTATAACATTTAGATTTGGAAAACATGCAAGTTTATGGAATACTTAAGGAAAAACATGAACAATTGAAATATACTTCACTTAAGTGTCTCAACACATGAATCTTGTAATGCAATGCCTTTATTATGTGTCCTATCTTTTGACTTGGAAATGTTCAGGAATCCACCACTAAAACTTCGAATGGATGAAGTATTTATACAAAACTTAATACAAAATACCCTAAAACTGATTAGGACTTATTCTAGGAAATAAAATATCTAGATGCAAAAAGGTAGTGACACCTTTCTAACTAACTGAAATCTGGCGTTGTTTTCCTTGCTTGTTGTTAGTTTGTTTTTCTTATGCTGGTTTATCTCTTACGATGTCTTCTTCCTCTGTCTTTCATCTGTAGTAAATCATACTAACTTTCTTGTGTTATTTTTTTAGTCAAAATGGATTTTACTGAAAAGACATTTGTAACTTCATGTAAAATATGTCCTGGAGAATTACTTTGTTTAAACTTCTCTATTGTTGATGTAAATGTTTTCATCTCTATTTTAACCTTTACTGTGTAAATTTTTTCCTTCTGCTTTGTTGTTGTATAAAATCTTATGTTAAGGAAAACCATTCGAATTCATAACCAAAATTTTTTTGGAGTAAACAAGTTGGAACTAGTATGAAATTGTTTATCCAATCTCATGGTTATTGTTTAAATACCTGCAAAAAATAAAACAATAGTTAATGAAACACAATTTTTCAGAGAAGGGATAATGGCTTCAGGGAATGGGGGAGTCTGTGAAACGAGTTTGAAATGCAGTGGGGTTTCAATTCTGCTTAGAACTGGCTTTTTATTTTCACTATTCAAACAGAGACGAGAAAATAAATGGAAATAGTGAAATTTCATATTTTGAAAAATATGTGGTCTCTCGATGGGTGCAAGAGTGGTTTCATGAATGGTTTATCACACGAGTTGAAAGTGGTCTGACAGTTTTGGTCTAGGGGGTGCGATAGCACATGGGAATGGCGCGTGGCAAGGGAGAGGGGTTGCGAAACCACCCATTTCATGACCTCCCGTGGTGTTAATCTTAGATCATCAGAGGAATGCGAAATGGATTGAAGATTGTTGGATCTGATAGCGGAGATCGGACGACTGTCAGGGTTTCACGTTTGGAGGTGGTGGGGTCAGAGAAAAGAGTTATGCAAATGGTTTAATATAAAGTGGGGTTAATATAATAAAACAACAATTAATGTAATAATGGGTCAGAGATATCTTAAAGCAAGGAATTAATATAATAGCGGGGAGTAATGTAATATGGGATATGTTTTAAATGGGTTAGGATCTATATATATATATATATATATATATATATGAGCGGTTAGGAAATACAAAGTGGAAGGGTTAACATGTAATTGGGGGCCGGGGGGGGGGTGTTTAATGAAAATATATAAACTATATGCTAAGGGGTTTGTAAAATATAATGACGGGATGTTAAAAATGCATTAGGAATAGGTGTTTAAAGGATGTCGGGGATGTTTTTTCCACTGGGGCCCGATATAATTTAATCATTTAAAACTTTAGATAAGTGGGTTTTTTATGTTTTTTATGGAAAGGGGAGTTAGTAAAGGGGAAAATAAATTTTCAAAGGAAAAATGGATTTTTAACTAGGGAAAGGGGATTGGGAAGGGCAAAGTGTTAGATTAAGGGGAAGGGGAATTTATTACAAGGGGAAATGACTTCCAAGATTGGAAGTAGGATTTTAGCCAGGGAAAAGGGGATTTATGAGGATATTAGTGATATGAGATGTACCATTTGATGCTTCCCGTTACTTGTGAAAGTAATCTACCTACCCTTTATTTACCCTAACATTTTTATTTCCTTTATTGGGTGCATTTGAGCTTTATAATCCTTTTATTTTATTTTAATAAGCAAACTAACCTACTTCTAACCTTATAACTTCCAATGGCTTAGATTAAATTGATGAGCTCATTTTTATTCTCTACCTTAACTACTGATCTGCCAAGATTAAATGCTTTGGCCAGATCTTTATTCACTAACTATCATGACATGAAATTTAAAAGCATGAATGAATCAAGATTAAACTGCATGATTCATCATTAATTGTGGCATTTTGGACAAGCAACACATAATTTTATTTGCATAAAGTAAACTAAAAGTAGTGGCATTTGAATGTGCAATACTTTCAAGATCTATTTTGTTTCTTTTTGTGGGGTTCATACTTTATATCCTTTTTTAATCTTGTTTTCTTTTAGTCCTTTGATTTTTCTTTTAGGACATACACTCTTTTCATTTTTTAATATGGGAAAACATTTGCAGAAAGCAAAGGTATATACAATATTACAAGATTAAAAAATAGCCAATTCAAAATTATGATCCCTATTATTATAGGACCCTAACAGTGGCTCGACTTGGGGATGGCATCTCCTTGTGAGATGTCAAGAACATTGTTGATTAGTGGCCTGATCCATTGGGCCTATTCCAAGCCTTCACACTCTTTGTCATATAATCTCTGTTACTGAAAATATCAAACTGAAATCACAACCTTTTATGTAAACTGAAATATGACACATGTTGAATTGAAATCTAATCTAAAATAAACTTGCTGCTGAAAACAGTCAAACTGAAACTCTACCTACTTACTCTAATCATGTGTACAACTTCTGATTAGGTAAAATGAAACAGTGAATGAAACCATTCAAGCATTATATTAATTGATGTATTTTTTTGCATTTAATTGTTTGTGATCAAAACTGAAGTTCTACATCCTAATAGAAACTTGTCAACAAATATGGCTTTGATAAGGAAATATTTAACCTCCTTTGTTGACTCTAGAAACTGTTCAAAAGGATATTCCAAGGCATATGCACTAATTTTTAACTGATCCAAGCAACTGTACATATTTTCTGGATGGCCTCCATGCCATGAAACTAAACTATTGTTTCCCTACAAAATTAACCCATGATTGTCTCGAGATAATCGAAGATTTTCAAATACGCTTTGTGATGATATTTATACTGATGGAAATTTCTGTCTGATGAGACTTTTATCATCTTGATTTTGAAGCTCATAGTTAGTTAATGGAGAAATATTTTGATCGCATTCATTATCCAACACATCAACTATTGGATCATGAAGAACTTGGAAGGATTGTTGCAACCTATTACATATGGGTTTCAATGGGACTTCATAAATTTCTACAGACTGCTCATCCTTTACTTTAGAGATACTATAAAAAATTTCCTCTAAAAACTGAAATTCTTCAAAATTTAGTGGTATAGAACTTTCCTATGTCATTTGATCAGGTATTTCAATGGAATTTGATAACTGTAATTGTGAACTGAAGGATCCCGATCAAGAGTTTCACTGTCTTCTTTGTTGTCAATAACAATACCTAAATACTACTGATTTTTTATTGCATTAAAGTTGTCTCTGATGAACTAAAATGAAGCAAAACAAATAGGCAAAGGTCCTTCACTTATTTCCAAATTTTATGTACTTTCTTCTTCACTCCCATTGGTGATCTGTATTGGATGATCACTGTATTCGAGTTGCTAAAGCTGAATTTCCTAATCCCACAAACTAACTACTGATTGCTCTGTAAAGTTAGCTTGAATTTGGAGAACATAATTATCATCATACTGATCATACTTAGGAAAATCATTAAAAGAAGGAATTTCATGTAACATACACATTAGATCAGCAAAATTCTCCTCCATGTATTGATCTATAAATCCATTTTCTGATCTATGGTAGTTGGGATTAGCAGGAAAGTGTTTATGGCCAGTTATCTCTTCTTTTTCTGCAATAAGTGGGTCATGGCGATCTTGAACGAAAAATCCATCTTTCATGGTGATATTTTGTATCATTTCCTCTATTTTACTTACCAAAATGTCAAGTTCTACCTCTAAAGATAGCAGGTGCTCAGCAATGTTGTTCTTTTCTTCTTCTACTTTCAACTTTTCCCTTCTAATTTGCAGATTAACTTCTACATCTACTACAATGTTCTGCATCTATTCAAGTGTCGTTGAATTTCTTTCTCTTAACTGAAACTCTATTTCCGGATCAAAGGCTTTCGGATAATGCAAGAAAGATGAATCAGGAGGAGGTTTGATATTTGATGGCATTGAATAATAAACTTGATTAAATCTGGCAGAAAATCGTTGTATTGTCTCGTTTAGCTATCTTTTCAACTGATTATATTCTTCAACGATCATAAAGAGGTTGAATTTGATTATCCATATATCAAGGAAAAATTTGACAAACCGTTGGAAATTTGAGGTGCTTTCCATAGGCAGGTTCTTGAACCAACTCTTTACTTTAATCTGCAAAGAAAGAGAAAAAAGTATGATACTAAAATCATCTTCATCAATTTCAAATAGGTCCAGATAATTCTCAAAACCTTGGATATGTTTTTCATCCGTGATGTTACCATTTTCTCCATTAAACATGGGGAGATATTTGTAATAGTTCTCAGGGAAATCATGGAGTATAGGAGGTAAGATGAGTGGCTTATATCTACTAGGAACTTTACAAGGTACAGGAACATGTACACAGATTGTAAGATTAGTCTTGATTACTTGAGGCTTATCAATTGGAAGATGATCATCATAAGTTTCAGAAGAATGCTGCTCAAAGGGATAAGGAAAATTTTCATTTACAATCTTTAAAGGAAAGTAATTAAATACTAATCTAAGATATTTTCTAAAATACAATATACATTGAAAAACATTTTTGATGAGAAATAATATGATTTCTTGGATTATAATCCAAGTTAGAAACCTGATCTTCCAATGTTGTTCTTTCAGGTTCATTCCTCCAGTGGAGTCTTGGATTTGATTTTGAAATTGATTTGGAGTCGCTAGGTGGATGATTTTAACCTTTGTGTGTCTGATCACTGTCCACCATCATAGATCAGATCTGATCCATGTATAATATTTTTGAATAATATGTTCATCCCCAGTAAAGTCGCCAATATGTTATCGCTCTGTAATTTCTCAAGGCTAAAGAAAGAAATCACCGAGGTAACCACAAACCTACTTTTGAGATTAGGATCTAGCCTTCCTAATGCTAAGAGAGGGTTCTCTCTAAATGATTTAACTTTGTTGTTGTAATTGATTTTAGGCTAGTTATGTAAGGTTGATTTGGTTTGATTTTGATTTTTTGGTGGAATTATAGATTTAGATGGATAGGTGTCTGTCTATTTTTCATTGGGATATGGAGTCAAAATATTAAGAAAAAAGGATAGAACCAAGTTCTAAAGGAAGTGTTTACAGGGCAAGGTAGTTGAACAAAATCAGATCTTAAAGGTTGAATGGTGAAGTGATTTTTAATCGGGATCAAGGAGTAGTTAAGGATTCCTTAAACCAGATAATGAAGGAGGGTGAAAGAGGCTAATCGGGATAGGAGAGAAATTAAGGATTCTCAGATCCAGCTATCAGAAGAAAACATTAAAATGAATAATAGTTCAAAACAAAGTGTACTTAAACAAATTCTGCAATAATATTAATGTTATAACTTTTAGATTTGGAAAACATGCAAGTTTATGGAATACTTAAGGAAAAACATGAAAAATTGAAATATATTTCACTGAAGTGTCTCAACACATGAATCCTGTAGTGAAATGCTTTTATTACTTGTCCTGTCTGTTGACTTGGAAAAAGGTACAATAAAACCTCTGGTGGTAGATCAATTCAACTATATAAATGTCCAGGAATCCGCCACTAATACTTCGAATGGATGAAATATTTATACAAAACTTAATACAAAATATCCTAAAACTAATTAGGACTTATTCTAGGAAATAAAATATGTAGATGCAAAAAGGTAGTGGCACCTTTCTAACTAACTGAAATCCAGCGTTGTTTTCCTTACTTGTTGTTAGTTTGTTTTTCTTATGCTAGTTTATCTCTTACGCTGTCTTCTTCCTCTGTCTTTCACCTGTAGTAAATCATACTGACTTTCTGGTGTTCTTGTGTTTTTAGTCAAAATGGATTTTACTGAAAAGACATTTGTAACTTCATGTAAAATATGTCCTAGAGAATTACTTTGAATAAAATTCTTTGTTGCTAATGTAAATGTTTTCATCTCTGTTTTAACCTTTACTGTGTAAATTGTTTCCTTCTGCTCTGTTGCTGTATAAAATCTTCTGTTGAGGAAAACCATTCGAATTCATAACCAGGGAGTTTTTGGAGTAAACAAGTTTGGAACTAGTATGAAATTGTTTATCCAATCTCATGGTTATTGTTTAAATACTTGAAAAAAATTAAACAATAGTTAATGAAACACAGTTTTGCAGAGAAGGGATAATGGCTTCGGGGAACGGGGAAGTCTGTGAAACAAGTCTGAACTACAGTGAGGTTTCAATTCTGCTTAGAACTGGCATTTTATTTTCTCAATTCAAACGGAGATGAGAAAATAAATGGAAATAACGAAATTTCATATTTTGAAAACTTTGTGGTCTCTTGACGGGTGCAGGAGTGGTTTCATGAATGGTCTATCGCATGATTTGAAAGTGGTTTGAAGGTTTTGGTCTAGGGGGTGCGATAGCACATGGGAATGATGCGTGGTAGGGGAGAGGGGTTGCGAAACCACCCATTTCGCGACCTCCCGTGGCGTTAATCTTAGATCATCGTGATAATGTGAAATGGCTTAAAGACTGTTAGATATGATAGTGGAGATCAGACGGCTGTCGAGGTTTCGCGTTTGGAGGTGGTGGGGTAAGAGAAAAGAGTTATGCAAATGGTTTACTATAAAATGGGGTTAATATAATAAATCGGGGATTAATGTAATAATGGTTCAGGGATATGTTAAAGCAGGGAATTAATATAATAGCAGGGAGTAATGTCATATGGGATATGTTTTAAATGGGTTAGGATATATATATGAGCGGTTAGGAAATACAAAGTGGAACGGTTAACATGTAATTGGGGGGGGGGGGGTTAATGAAAATATATAAACTATATGCTAAGGGGTTTGTTAAAAATAATAATAGGATGTTAAAAATGCATTAGGAATAGGTGTTTAAAGGATATCGGGGAGGGTTTTTGAAGTGGGGCCAGGTATACTTTAATCATTTAAAACTTTAGATAAGTGGGTTTTTTATTTTTTTTAACGGAAAGGGGAGTTAGTAAAGGGGAAATTAATTTTTCAAAGGAAAAATGGATTTTTAACTAGGGAAAGGGGATTAGGAAGGGGAAAGGGTTAGACTAAGGGGAAAGGGAATTTATTACAAGGGGAAATGACTTCCAAGATTGGAAGTAGGATTTTAGCCAGGGGAAAGGGGATTTATGAGGTTATTAGTGATAAATCTAACTTTTTGTACACAGATCTGCTCTAGATATGAAGTGTAATCTACAGCTGTTATCAGCCAATAAAAATAATGTTGTCAAGCTTGTTCAGTCATATTCTATGGTTGCAACACCTCATTTTGAGGGTTTTCTTCATGTAAAGTCTTCTATTTTCTATTATATAACTCATGGGCTTCAATATAACTCTGATTTGTTGATGTAAATGTAATTATTGAGCCTCCATATTGGCCTCCTGCTCTTACTTTGCTGAACTGCATTATTTATGAGTAATATTGTTTAATATTGCTGCTTGTTCCATTTTGGGGATATTACAGGGAATCTGTTATAGGTCAATTGGGGCATCATTCCCAATGACTTGGTTAAACTGGACATCATCCCCATAACCAAATAATAGGGTCTATCATCCCCTATCATTTTAGTTGCTACATGCCCTAAGAAAAAGAACAAGAACAAATCATCCATGACTTCCATTGCAAGGTTTCCAAGATTTGAAGTACATGTTATATCATCTATGAGCTCATCAACACAGTCTCTCAAGGGACTAACTGATTTGCATATGCAGCTACCTCCGTTCAAGGGTGCTCTGCAAAGCAATTCCCGACATTAAAGGGTGCGTTGGTCAATTGGGAGTGAAATTCTCATTGTTCCGGAATCTCCACGTGGCCAGTTCCTTCTAGAAGAGTGCATATGTGTCAAACTTCAAATCCATGTGTCCATTTAACACCTCTAAGCTAGGAAACATGTCTTGCCTATTTTTAGAAATTCATTGATTGTGAAACTACCTTTAGTTCATCTATAAATTGAGCACATATTATAGTGCTTGATAAGGAAGAAATTTGGTAGAGAAATTTTTTTGGAATCTCAATTGAGGGTTTGATTTGAGTGATATGCTGTTGGCAAGATGTTCATTGTGATCAGGCTAGGATGATGTTGGAGTTGGTGACATCAAATCAATCGCTGGTTGTAACCTCCCCTTCTATCCATTAATAAAGATTGTTGCTTACTTTCCCACATATGTATCTGTATAAGCTTTTGTCTTTCATATTATGAATTCTTATCTGATGTATATGTTTCATGTTTCATTGATTTAACTGATTAGCATGAATATCCATCTATATATTGAAATCTCTTTGTTGTTTAGTGTTTGTGTTTGCAGGAACTAGTCTGGTGATCAAGCTTGGATTGGAAGCTACAACAAGAGCGAAAAAAGTAGAATAAGAAGTGCTTGAACTCCAAGTAAGTTTCTTAATCTATTCGGTGTGTCTATTTATTATTAGGAAAATTATTTGCAAAGTATTTGACCTATTGTTCTAAATGCATTACACCACATTTAGGGAATGTGTTTTATCCGTAATCCATAATTCTGCATAACAAGTGGTAATTCATGCCAATGCATTACAAGATATGGTTGGATTCATTTCTGCTTTCTATAAGGTCAGTTCCTAGTGTTTATCCTCTTCTTTTGAAGTTTCTTGTTCCTTTTTTTCCTCCTCTTCACAATCTATGTAATCTAATTTGTTTTTAGCACACTTATGATCTTTAGTGTATTTTCTATCAGAACTATAACAAATCCCTTTTTCTCCTTTTTCCTCTAATTTTTGTGGTGTCAACCTTTTATTTTGTGGAAGGCTAGGCGCAACAACATTTCCATATTTATAGTTGTGATTGGTAGACTTCCTTGTTGCCATAATTTTTCTTTAAATTTTTCTTGTCACCATGAACCTTCTTCAATGAATCAGGTTCCCAAAGGCAAACCTCATGTTGGATAGTATCCTTTACAATCCCTATGAATACATCAATCCTATACTCCTTTGGAACATGTTCTACCCTGATATTCAGTTTTTAGAAGCCCTCAATGTGCTCTGCTAGAGTGATCAAGAGTTCATGAATTTTGCTGAAAATTGAAAGTTCTCGAAATTGTACCAAACCTGATCGATTGGGTAGATCTCTTCGTTATGATTCTGGTGTCATGAATGATTCAAAAAACCGATGTCATATGAGGGAGATATCATGTTCTGATCGATTTCCCAAACAACTAAAATAGTGACACGTTTGAATAGGATGCCTAGGCAACATGCAGAGGTACAATCAGAAAAAAGGGGAATATTCTAGAGAATATTCTATTTTCCCAAGCTAATGATATCTCACCAAGTGGCGCAATCTAGTTCATCGATGTAGTTGTATGATTATTGTTTTTGGACCAATGGTTGGGTGAAACATGGCCAGCCCTAAGGCTACCACGTGTCCCCTGTTTGGTTGGTTAAAATTTTGTTGAGGTTCGAGGGGTTTGACCCCACGACCTCTGGCTTGTGCACAAAGGTCTCAACCATCTGAGCTATCATGTGAATCTTAACCTAAGAGGGTGCCAGACATTTTTAAGTTTTAGAACATGTGTATATGGGGGGGGGGGACCGCCGACGGTCCCAACCTGCTAGCGGCCCCATTGGATTGGTCACATGAACTGCAAACAAACTGCGACATATAATGCTAGATGGCAGATAAAAATTGTGGCATTTAAACAATAAATATCAACCCTATCACATGCGTTGTTACCGTGACATGCAGACTGGGTTCCGCTCCAAGTTAATTGTGATCGCGGGGATTACGGAGGTTGGCATGTGGCCACCCCCTCCCCTAACTTTGAAGTTAAATTCTACGGTTAGTTTGACTAGCAGAGTTAATAGCGCACCACCAAAAATGCGGATATTTTCTATTTTTAACTGCAGTCCTCCATTTTTAATGGAGGATTTGTAGGAGATATTGGGAAAAAGCCTAGCAGGGTCAATTTTCGACCAATTTGGGTGAAACAAGAGTCTACCTATACTAATTTGAGCATTCTGAAGCCATTGGTGTAGATAAAAAACCATTGGCGGCTTGTAAACACATGCATTTGCAAAATTTTGAGCATAGTGAAAGATGGACATGCCATTGGGAGCTGGACCAACAAATGTAGCTCAGGAGTGGTGAATTACTTCATCATGCTTGATATGTAAATATTATGTGTGGTTTTATTTCTCTGTTATACAATGTTGTATTTAGGCTTATTTTCATGCTTCTAATTCACAAATTAATCTATGTTTCATGGTTAAATTCATCGCTCCTTAAGCAAACAATTGGAGACAAATATGTACATGTTTTGTATCTCAAAAGACACTTAGCACAGAAAAATAATATAGTCCTTGCAGATCATGTTGGTATCAGAGCTAGAGTTTATTCTGTGGTGTTGTTGTGTGCAAATAATTTTTTAACAGTTTGCAAGTTTCACATGCTTACTAGGCTCAAGCTCAAGAGAGGAGAAGGAAAATTAGTGGAAGCAAGAGGCTCTCAAAGTGAGCCACAACAAAGGAGGGAAATATTTCCACATTCTCCACCACCTAGTTCACCTCCTAAAGAAGCAGAAGCAGCATTAGGCATGCCTCCAAAGGAAGAAGAAATCCATGAAGAAGTGGATCCCAAAGAGGAAGAAAGAGTGTTCAGGAAAGCATTCCTTGACATGATTGAGATGGTGAGAATCCTTTATCAAGAAAGGAATGAGAAACTAGAAGGAGACGGATCCAAACTTCACAAGGAAGGACAGGGATCATCAGGAGGTAAAAATGATGAAGATAAATCAAATAAGGGAAATGGAGGAAATGGAGGCAGTGGAAAGTCACCATCCTCACCCTCATCATCATCGTCCTCTACTTCATCTTCAGTACATCAGCCACACAACTCAAAGAACACTGGAAAAAGTCCTTTTCTAAAACTTGATATTAAGTTTGAATTGTCAGTGTTTAATGGTGAAGTCAATGCAGAAAAGCTTGATAATTGGATTAGGAAATTGGAGGTCTATTTGAGAATTCAGAGCCTTCATGATGATGATACCAAAATCCAATTAGCTTCATTGAGAATGGAAGGTGCAACACTTGTTTGGTGGGAATCCAAGACAAAGGAGGAGATCAAGAAGCATGGTAAGATTATCCTATCATGGACTGATTTCATTACTGCAATAAAACAACATTTTTATCCATTAGATAATATGCAGAAAGCCATAATGAACTGGCGGAACTTTAGACAATTGAAAGGACATAATGTGCAAGTTTATACCCAATAATTTAGGAGAAGAGCTCTCTTATTAGGGGCAGATTTGCAAAGCCAAGATACTTTTCTCAAGTACATAGGAGGATTAAAGAGCTACCTAAGACATACTATTCTCATGTTTAACCCCACAAGTCTAGATGATGTATGTGTTCAGGCCACACATCTAGAAGCTAGAGGGAAAATCATTTCTGATGAGGGTAGAAACAAACCTTTTAAGGGGAAAAACAAAGAGAATATCCCAAAAGGTAAGGGAAAAAAGAATGCATCTGTAAAGAAAGAGGGAGAAAAAGTGGTCTGTAAACATTGTTCAAAAGAAGGCCATGATGAAAATCATTGTTGGAAATTACATCCTGAAAAGAGGTCCAAACATCAGAACAACAAAGGGAAACAGAAAACTGCAGCTACAACTCAACATGATTTAGGAGAGAATTCAGGTGATGAATCTAAAATTACAGCCATGGGATTGAAGAACATGAAGGGGAAAGAAATTGAAACTAAACCCAGTACTAGTACATCAAACTGTCACATACAAGCTCCAAATGAAGAAGAGAGAATTGAATTGTTTCATGTTAGGGTCATATCCAAACATACCAAGATTGACACATTGTTTGACAGTGGATCACAAGCAAACTTAATCTCTGAAGACTTGGTCAAGAAACTTAATCTTGAGACCATTCCATATCCAAAACCATATCTACTTGGTTGGATTTGTAAGGATGAAAATTTATAGGTTTCAAATAAGTGTATATTACAGTTTTCAATAACTGCACATTTTGTTGACACATTTGAATTAGATGTGGTTCCACTTGACATTACAAGTATTGTGTTGGGCAGTCCTTACTTGTATGACAGGAAAGCGATTTTCCATCACCATGAGAACAAATACCATTTATTCAAATATGGCAAGGATTACATTGTTAGAGCACATCGCACGAAGACAAACATTGCTATGGTAAATGCTGGACAGGTAAAGAGGCTAGTGAATTCAAGTAAGAATTTTGTTCTTCTAATGATTAAGGCTAAAGCTGATGTTAATCATGAATCATTTGAGGATTGTGATCCTAAGTTGAAATCATATTTATATGATGTAGTTGATGCATATCATGAGATGTTTCAGGAGCCAACATGATTGCCTCCAAAAAGAGAGATTCAACATGAGATTCAGTTGCAGCGAGATTGCCCTCTTCCAAGCATCAGCATGTATCACATGTCGATAATGGAGAATGTTAAAATAAAGAGGAAAATCAAGGACATGTTTGAAAATGGACTCATAAGGCCAAGCACTTCGCCATGTGGTTCATGTTGAAGATTGCAACAAGAAACAATGAAGGAGGCATCCTGAAACATCATTCCCGATCCTAGTTGGAAAGTGATCACCTAAACTAGGTGGGGTCCACACAGGTGATTTTTGTCGCAAAGTCTATTTTTAGAAATGTCGATCATATTCTGAGTTGTGGGATGCTATTTGTGGATGGTTGGTCAAGTTGGAAAAATAGATGAAATTCTATTTTTAGAATATTGGGCGAAGTATATTTATAGAGCGCTGATCTAAAAAAAGATATGTCGAATATTATTATCTCTTAATAATATTTGGACTCTAAACATTATCTTATTCTCTTGGAGCACTTCAGTTAAGTGCACAGATGTGGCACATCAGATGACAGAAGGAATTACGCTATTCCTGAGGGTTAGGTGGAGCTATTGCATGGAGGACTTCAGTTAGAACTCATGTGACAGAGTTTGGCGGAGTTGTAGAAGTAGTTGGTGGAGTTGTGTTCAGTTTAACTCAGTTAGACACAGTTGAGCTAGTTGTATCTGGTCTAACTGATTGATACACTAGTGAGAGTGGTGTGAATTAATTAATAATTAATTCACTAAATATTAACTCATTAATCAACTGAAAAATACATCAGTTAACTACAGTGCATGGACAGTTCAGTGGAGACCAGTGGAGAGGTAGGTGAAAGAGCAAGTGTGACTATCAGTTGTGACTATAGTGTTGCATGATTTTGCACCACACATTGATTGAGATTCCTATGAAGATTGCGTGAGCAAGGCTGGAGCAATTCGAGTTCATCCAGAGCCATTCTTCAGCAGGGATTGCGCAGTAGAGGCAGGCTAGCAGGTGGCAAAGATCGGTGCATGGATTTGCAAGATCTAGCCTGATTAGTGTGTAGTGATTGGATTGTACTAAGAGCTTGTGATAAGCTTTGTATGAGGATTGTCACATGATCTCTATGACATATATTATATACATATATTTGGGGTTTTCAGCTTCAGGCTTTCCCATAAAACAACTGTGTTAATGTGTGTGATTTTTTATGGTTTCATGTGTGCATTGCAATTGATTTAATTTCCACATGTGATGATCAATAGTGGAATAGATTCTGTATTGTGCATGAAGTTAAAATAGTGTGTGATCAGGATAATCTTGGACATATGCATGTGTAGTGCATATAATTTCTATAGTTCACCCATAGTCTTGATTCTGAAGAAATATGGGACTTGGCGCATGTGTGTAGACTTCAAAGCTTTGAACAAAATTACGGTAAAGAATCAATACCCACACCCAAGGATAGATGATTTGATAGATCAGTTGAAAGAAGCAAAGTTTTTCACTAAGTTAGATTTACGAAGTGGATATCATCAAGTAAGAATTGCAGAAAGTGATATATGGAAGACTGCATTCAAAACCAAACAAGGACTCTTTGAGTGGTTGGTTATGCCATTTGGTTTGTGTAATGCATCGAAAAATTTCATGCGTGTTATGGATAATGTTTTGCATCCATTTACTGATGACTTTGTGATTGTGTATTTAGATGATATACTGATTTTCAGCAAAACAAGAGAAGAACATGTCTTGCATGTAAATAGGGTGCTTGATGTTTTGAAGAAAGAGAAATTATTTCTTAATATGTCAAAGCGTGAGTTTGGAAACACTTCTTTGGTTTATTTGGGACACATTGTAGGAGGAGGTGAGTTGAGAATTGATCATTCTAAAGTGGAAGCCATTGTGAATTGGCCCACTCCCAAAATAGTAACCGAGGTAAGAATTTTCTTAGGTGCAACTCAGTATTGGAGAAATTTTATTGCTAACTTTTCTTCCATAGTAGCTCCTATGTATGCAGTGACAATTGTGAAGAAAGGCTTCCAATAGGGAGGCAAACAACAACAAGCTTTCAAAGCTTTAAAAGATAAGATCAGTTCAGCTCCAGTCCTTGCATTACCGAATTTGAGACAACCATTCGAGATACAAACTGATGCTAGTGATTATGCCATGGGCGCAGTACTTTTGCAACATGGTAAGCCTATTGATTTTCATTTTGAAACATTCAATGGTGTTGTAACTATTTATCCTACATATGACAAAGAGATGTATGTGTTAGTACAAAGCGTCAAGAAGTGGAAACACTACTTGATGGGTAAAGAGACGATTATACATACCGATCACCAACCATTATAGTACTTGTAGTTGCAAACAAAATTGTAGCAATCACGACATTTCAGGTGGATGGGTTTCCTTCAACAGTTTCACTTGGTTAGAAGGTACAAGAAAGGTATTTTCAATAAAGTTGCTGATATGGTTTCAAGGCCAATCATAAGTTCTTCTACTTTACTTAAAAATGATTCTATTGTACATGAGAGTTACATAGAACAATATGCACATGATGTTGATTTTCAAGATGTGTATGCTAGTTTGAGTGAAGGGAATCAAGTTGAGGAAAATGATTATCACATGCATAACAATTTGTTGTTTCATTTGGGCAAGTTGTGTATACCACAAGGAGAGAGGCTAAGTGTCATGAGATAGGCTCATTTTTCTCTTATTGTTGGACACATTGGGGTAAGAAAAATAGTGTCACATCTACAGAGGTATTACTATTGGCCTCGCATGATAGATAGTGTGTCGCATTTTATAAGAGGTTGTTCTATGTGTGCAACAAGTAAGCCTAGAAATAGGAAGCTTGGGTTGTACACGCCACTACCGATACCATCAAGGCCATGGGAGAGTGTCTCCATGGACTTTGTTGGAGGTCTACCTATGTCAAGAAAACAACATGATTATCTTTATGTAGTTGTGGATAGATTCAGTAAAATGTGTATACTTATGCCATGTAAGAAAACCATAACTACTGAACTTTATTTTCAACATGTATGGGTTCATTATGGATTGCTAACTTCTATTGTTAGTGACAGCGATTCCATATTCATTGGGAATTTTTGGTCCAATCTTTGGAAGATGATGGACACAAAGTTGAAAAATAGTACTTCTTTTCATCTGCAAATTGATGGCCAAACCGAGGTGGTGAACATAAATGTTGTGAATCTATTGAGAGGATATTGCAGCAAACATCCTAAGTTGTGGGATGAGAAACTGCATTACATTCAACACGCTTACAACCGGGAAAAGCACTTTTCTACAAATACATCACCTTTTGAAGCATGCTTTAGGTATTTTCCAAAATCACCATTAGACTTTATCTTTGAGAAGGATGTTGCAGTTGATGGGCATAGTGATATTGACAAGGCTCGAAAGTTCAATAAGCAAATTTAGATTATACATCAACAAGTTCAAGAATAGCTTGAGAAGAGTCAAAGCAAATACAAGGAGAGGCATGACAAACATAGAGTTGATCACAAGTTTCAAGAAGGAGATGAGGTATGGTTGCACATAAGCAAAGAAAGGATGCAAGGAGAAGGTAAAAAGCTCAAACCCATTCGCTATGGTCCATTCAAGATCATAAAGAAATTTGGTAACAATGCATTTCAACTTGACTTACCTTCATATATGCAAATTTATTCAGTTGTTAATGTTGAAAACTTACATTTGTATGAGCCACCTTTGATCGATGATCAAGGAAGTGATGTTCAGCTGCCTTCGCCAAAATTTCTGGATGAGCTCAAGGAAGATACAATTCTTGACAAGAGGACAAGAGCATCTAAGAGGGGAAGTGTTGACTACCTTTGAGTTGGGCTCAAAGGTAGTAAGCCAAGCAAGGAAAAGTGGATGGAAGTTAGAAAGGTGAGGGAGTTGTACCCTCATCTACTGAACAGGTAATAAAGTCTTTTGGGGTCCTAAAGCTTCCCAATGGGGAGGTGTGATTAGGATTTCATGAATTTTTCTCAACATTGAAGGTGCTCGAAACTATACCGAACCTGAGCGACTAGGTAGAAATCGTTGTTATGATTCCAACGCCGCAAACGGTTCGAAAAACCGATGTCGTATGAGGGAGATATCGCATTTTGATCGATTTCCTAAACAGTTAAAATTGTGACAAGTTTGACTGGGATGCCCAGTCAGCATGCAGAGGTACAGTCAGAAAAAATGGGAATATTCCTGAGAATATTACGTTTTCCCAAGCTAATGTTATCTCACCAAGTGGCGCAATCTAGTTCGTCGATGTGGTTGTACAATTGTTGTTTTTGGACCAATGGTTGGGTGACATGTGGCCAACCCTGAGGCTGCCACATGTCCCCTGTTTGGTTGATTAAAATTTTGTTGAGGTCCAGGGGGTTTGACCTCGCGACCTCTAACACGCGCACAAAGATCTCAACCGTCTAGGCTATCATGTGAATCTTAACCTATAAGGGCGCCAAACATATTTAAGTTTTAGAACATGTGTATATGGGGGGGGGGGGGGGGATCGTCGACGGTCCCAACCCGTCGGCGGCCCCATTGGATTGGTCACACGAACTAAAAACAAACCACAACATATAATTCTGGATGGTGGATAAACATTGCGGCATTTAAATAATAACTGTCAACCCTATCACATGTGCGGTTATCGTGACATGTAGAGTGGGTTCCGCTCCAAGTTAAATGTGACTGTGGGGATTACCAGGGTTGGCATGTGGCCACCCCCTCCCCTAAATTTGAAGTTAAATGCTACGGTTAGTTTGACTAGCAGAGTTAATAGCGTGCCATGAAAAATGCGGATATTTTCTATTTTTAATTTCAATTAACTGTAATCCTCCATTTTTAGTGGAGGTTTTGTAGGAGATGATGGGAAAAATCCTAGCAGGGTCAATTTTCGACCAATTTGGGTGAAACCAGGGTCCACCTAGACTAATTTGAGCATTCTGAAGCCATTGGTGCAAAGAAAAAAACTATTGGAGTCTTGTAAACACATGTATTTTTAAAATTTTGAGCATAATGAAAGATGGACATGCCATTAGGAGTTGGACCAGTAGATGTAGCCTAGGAGGGGTGAACTGCTTCATCATGCCTGCTGTGTAAATCTTATGTGTGGTTTTATTTCTCTGTTATACACTGCTATTTAGTGTTATTTAGGCTTATTTTCATGCTTATAATTCACAAATTCATCTATGTTTCATGGTTAAATTCCTCAATCCTTAAGCAAACAATTGGAGACAAATATGTACATGTTTTGTAACTAAAAAGACACTTAGCACAACAAACTAATACAATACTTTAGAATCATAGAGCACATTAAACCTTTTGGTTTGATATTTATCAATTGGATGAAGAATGTGGTTCTCTTTGTATCCTCATAATGTGCAATCATTTCCTCCGTAAGAATTGACCAAGTGACAAGTGGTTTACGAGAACAAAGCCATCGATACCATACAAAATGATTGGGTTCTAAATATAAAGTAGAAATGTGTACCTTTGGTGTTTTTCACATTACGAGGATCAAAATATTTCTCCATTTGTAGTATCCATGTTACCATATACTTGCCATCAAACTTCCTCATATCGATCTTTGGAATATGGTGGGCCTTAAATCCAACATTAGAGCCTATGAAATCATGATTAAAAAGTATTTTGTTCTCATCATGTGTTTCATCTACTACCTTTTGACCATTAGGAACCATTTCTTGTATCAACTTTGTCAAACATTCCTTCAAACCTTCAATGTCTGCTTTTAGACCATTCTTCATGTCTTCCAAGTTTCCTTTCAGTTTTTTTTCTATACTATCGATCTTAGTTTCCATGCCATCCATATTAGCTTCTGCACCATTCTTCAATCCATCCATCTTAGCTTCCACGCCTTTCTTCAAACCATACATATTAGCTTCTATTTCATTTTTAGTTACTTTTTGCGAGAGCAAAATTTGTTGCACTTGGTCTCGTAATGTTTATATATCATGTTGCACTTCTTCCTCTTCATGAGTCATAGTAGAGCTTTCTGATGGCTTAATGGATGTGGAATTATTTTTGGGAGGTATTTAGAACCCATTACTTATATCAATGCTTCAATATGCCCTTCGAATCAATTCAAACTGATTTTTTAAACAAATGTTATGTAATTAAAAAAAAAAACACCTTTTTCTTGCTTTTGAGGAGCTCGATATTGAACCTGAAGTATCTCTCTAATTTCGGGTCCCCAAGATTTGAAATTCAGTCCTGTAGTATCTCTTTGAGTCTTCTTTCCAATTTCACAAGTCATACCTAATTTGAATTCTTCAAGACAAATTTATGCCCGATCTCCAACAATGACCTAACTATGGACTGGTTCAGTAGAGAGAACTTGTACGACGTGCCACGTGTCACTGTTTCGACATTTTTCTCTAAAATCGATACATAAGACACCAAAGTTTGTTCAATTTCGGCCACTTTTTACATAATTCATATACGATTCCTGAAACAAAATTTATGATTATTTTCCCTCGGTCGCTTGTTTTAGATGAAATTCAGGAGCCTGCAAAAACACTAACTTCCACAGATCATATCTACGAAAATATAGCGAACCAAAGTTTGAAATGTTTACACGACGTTTATCAATATTTTTTCTCCACGTGATAAAAATGAAGCTTCTGAAGCCTCGTAGAAAAAACGTTATAGTGAAAATTCCAAGATGACCTATTTGAAGAAGCGAAACCCTAGAATTCCAAGCTCTTACACCAAATGTTATGAAACCAGCTCACAAAATAGAAGAAAAGATAGATCAATGACTTAGAAATCAGACTCTTCGAGGGAGAAACCTCCTTTAGATTACATAAATGAACAACTATTGGATGATACAATTGAGAAAACCTACTTTCTATATATAGGAGTTTAAGGGGTCCCAATATAATCAGAGTCTACATAACATTAATAATGTAATAACAATAGTGGGTATTAATGGGGCACAAAATTAACAATATGGGGACTACATGGGCACAACAATAACAATAAGGGGGTCACACTAACAATAATAATAAGCGGATATACTAGTATTATAGGGACCTAAGAGCTAGGCTCACCAAGTCATCTTCTACTACATTCACCCCAACCCCTCCAAGCTCATATCGAGCTTGTGTAAACCTGGAGAGATACTGCAGAATAGTGCCATTTTTCTGCGCCATGATGTTTCAAAGTTTGTCTTTCAGGTCCAATTTTCTATGGTCACTACTATTTCCGAATAGCTCAGTGAGTATTTTCCACATAGAAAATGGTGTCTCTTTTCCATGGATATTTGAAACCACATGGCCTCTCACACCTTCCAAAATAATTCTCCTTGCCTTTGTAACATCCTTTTTCCACTAGGTTAACTACTGTGCATCTGATTGTAGAGGTTTTTCAATGTTAATTTTCACATATTCTAACACACCATTTTCACCAGGCGTTACTTCCATTCAATCCTTCCAGGATATGAAATTCGAGCTACCGTCCAGAGCACACTCCAGTCCTAGTCCGTTGAAAGACATTCTCTCAATCCTGAAGAAAAAATGTTGCATTGAAGCTGCTACTTCAAAATTCTTGAGAGACAAGTTTGAAATATTGGTTCTAATGTGATTTCAGGGCTCTAATACCATGTAGAAATTTGATATAAATTGCAACTGCTCAAGATTTCAACCTAAAAACAAGAGAGACAATTCTACTCTACTGATCTGCGGAATGGAAATCACAATTTAGAATGCCATGCAATAATTAAAATCATAAATACACAATGATTTCTAGGGGAACCCAACTGGGAAAACCCCTAAATCTTGTTTTCATTAATCAATTGAATAGATAAACTATTACAATTGATTGCTCAACCTCTGAGCACAACCTGCAAAATAATAATTGTTCTCTCTGATGAATGAGAAAATATGGCCAACATTTAGCCAAATATTTTCTCATCTAGCCTTCTATTTCCTTGCGCAATCCTTGAGGAAATTAGCTCCTAAAAGATAGGAATCTCCTCTTATTTGCTTGCAAATTTTCCAAGGATTGATCTCCTGATCTCATGCAACAACTGTACACTCAACTACTATACAAATCATGTTGCACTCACTTGTCATCTCCACTTCAATTGAAGAATTCAAATTCCATGCATGTATTAGCTATTTTGGGTTGATTAATCAGTTAACTAATAGAGTTAGACTGTTGTCCCACTGCACAACTAAATTTCAACTGAATCTATCAATAGTTAGAGGCAAGAAAAATTTTAGGGGCTAATATTTGCAGATGGGCTAATTTTCCATGTTTTTTCAAACAAAAATATTTGCCAATTTCCATTTTTTTGAAAATTAATTCGCCCAAAATTTATAGTATAAAATTATTTTACCTTAAAAATCGCCAAAAAATTATATATACTAATATAAAATAATTAGAAGCCTAAATATTTTCACAAAAATAATATCAAAATTTTTCAATTTACATATTGGGGACTAGTAAGATTCGCCAAGGTTGCTAAAATTTAAGATAAACTTCCATCCTTAAAATTTTCCCTGGTTAGAAGCCAGTTAACTGAATCCAACTGAAAATAACTGAACTAGATTGCTAAAATTTAGTAATCACACGTGCATAACTGAACTCCAAGCCCTCTAACTCGAATTTATTAAGCTAACTAGGTGACAAAATCCATGTCACACTAGTTACCTGCCTCCAAGTTGTCTTGTTGATGTGGAAATTCAATTTACTCAATTTGACTAAGGCTAAAGTCAAGTTGAGCCTTTCTTGTTACATTTTTTAACATAAATTAATCAAGGTAACTTTTCTAGGTCCCTAGAGTGTTTTAATTAAATATTAATGACTTTGGTGTGACAAATAATTTATTTTATGTGATATTAACACTCTTTTTTATCTTTGCGACTTTACGCATTCATCGTGTACCTCTTCGTAAATGTGTATACAAACAACTTTCTTGAAACATTTAGAACAAATGCGTGAGTGGACAACATTATTCTCAGTTGAAAGGTATTCTAGTTTTGTTTGTAGTCATTGTGAAAGAAAGAACACAAATTACTTGATCATAATAATAAATTACTCATGTTTTATTTATTGGCTAATTGAAAATACATAATGCAGTGAATGGAAATTGGCCTCGTTGGAAATATATATACCATGGATCCCAATTTCCTTAGCAATGATGCATATATAACTCATTCTTTTTCATAAAACTCTATTTACTTTCGATACATAAATGTGGTTCTTAATAAGAGACACACCTAAATGTTTCAAATCATTATCAACCAACTTCTTTGATAAAGCTTTATATGACATAAATTAAGGAGTTCATCGATAATGTTGAACAATAATTCATATCCCTTGATTGAAAAAAATGTCTCCTTGTTTTCATCCTTGTATTGGCAATGAATACAAAGAAAATTCAATTCCTTGCACATGCCATCCTAGTACTTTTCTGCATAATGTTTCCCATTCTCTGCTCAATAATGGAAATTGAACGAATCTTGATAATGAAAGCTAAATTCATTCAAGAGATTCTTCATGTCTCACGTGCTTAAGATGTTGGTGTATTTAGGTATAGCATTAATACCTAGAGTTATTTTTTGGGTTCTGTTCTCAAGAATTATGGACATATATGTTACCACGACTCAACCTAGGGGACAACATTGCTATTGGCAAAGGGTTGGTAGGTGCATGGATTGGAAATATTGTGTTTGGTTTCCCAAATCCTCTCAAGTGTCATGCAATTATAAAGCATATGAAGAGGTTCATCTTTCAGAGGCAGCCGAATTGGATCATAAGTGAATCCTTAAACCAACATATCAACATAGCCATTAGGAACACCATCTGAGAATACAAGGATCATTTGTTTTGAGAACACAAGGGCTCTATTTCACATGTCCTCCCAAGCCTAAAATAGTGTAAAGTGCAATTAATTCTAGTGTTGGGACTAGGTAAGAACTTATTCATATTGATAACACATTGAGGGTAGAATTTGTTAGGAACAATGGACCTAAAATATTATGAAGCTCAATAAAGTTCCATTCAAATTAAAAGAATAATAATTTTGACAATTTTCAATGCAAAATGTTCATTAACATACCACACAAAATTCATTATGTTACCATGTGGTATTCTCTAGTCCTACCACTTATTATCTCGATTATATATTTTTTTGGACATATTTATGTCACATTAACTTGAAATATTATGAAATTGTTAAAATAAAGAAGTGAATCTATCAAAAAGGTTTGTGAAACTTTGAAACATGAACAATAAAGTCCCTTAAATTTTATTAATATTAAACATTAAAAATCTTATTTAAAAAGTAATAGACAAGCGAACTAGAAAAAAAAATGAAATAATATTTTAGTTTTTATTTTTATGGCTATGATAAATTGATTTTAAAATATTAATTTGGAATTATGGTGAACGTTTGAAAAAAATCCTTTCTAAACATCTAGGGGCATAGAGCATTTAACTAGCCGTCAAATCAAAATAGGGAATTTTAATTAGCTTAATGAGCAGGAAACATAAGAAGAAATATATAAAAAAATATCGATGGAATTTAAAACTTGTATATAGAGTTAGAAATACAAAACATAAAGTGCCCGGTCCTCGCTAACTTCTTGGTTGTAGAAATGGCGGTTAAATCAGAGGTCGCGAGTTCGATCTGAGGCACGAGAGGTGAAGGAAGAAAAGGAGGCGGTACTGTACAGTACCCAATCATTTCCCAATCATTTTGTCCGTGAAGCGTGAAAATTTAAAGGTTTTTTTTGGTTATTCTTCATGGAACCGATATCAGTGGTTCAAATTCATTGAAAAATTGTGTCCGTGAACCGTGGTTATTCTTCATGGAACCGATATCAGTGGTTCAAATTCATTGAAAAATTGTGTCCGTGAACCGTGGTTATTCTTCATGGAACCGATATCAGTTGTTCAAATTCATTGAAAAATTGTGTCCGTGAACCGTGAAAATTTAAAGGTTTCTTTTTTTGTTTTTCTTCAAGGAACCGATATCAGTTGTTCAAATTCATTGAAAAAATGTCTACTAGACGACACTGAATTTTGAGGTTTTTCCATGGAAAATATGTCATTTTTCCAAATTTTCAAAGTTTTTTCATTGAACATATATAAATGCTTCAAATTTAGTGAAATATCTTCTACATGACATCTAATTTTATGGTTTTTTTCAGGGAAAAGATGTCATTTTTCCAAAAAAATTAGGTTTTTTCAGGGAATAGATATCAATTCTGCAAATTCAGTGGAAAATTGTCTCCACGACACTAAATTTTAAGGCTTCTTCAAGAAAAATATATCAATTGTCTACAGGACATTGAATTTTAAGGCTTTTTTCAGGGCAGAGTTACTAATTTTCCAAGTTCAGTGAAAATTTGTCATCAAGATACTGATAAAAATGTCATTCTCCAAATTGTAAGGCACTTTTAGTGAAAAATGTCAATTTTCTGAAGAAATTTGGATACTTGTAAGGCATTTTCAAAGAATAGATGTCAATCATCCAAATTCTAAGGCATTTTCAGTGAAAAATGTCAATTTTCCATGTTTTCTACACGACATTGAATTTTTAAAGCCTTTTTAGGTTAAAAAATATCACTCTTCTAAATATTTAAGGTTTTTTCAGGGAAAAGATAACTAGTAGTTTTAAAAACTTACAAAATAATTTAGAAATTTTGGTAAGAATTTGAAAATTTTCTTATAGAATTTTTTGAAAATTTGGATTACATTTGTTAAATATTTTTGATGTTACTGAATCCATTTCCATGATCAACAAAACAATTTAAACATTCCAACTATTTGATTTTTTAGATTTTTTATTTATTTTTACTAAATTCCAGCCAAAAAAAAAAAAACTAGTGTCCAGGCTATTTTATTGCATCAATAAACAATGCCAAAGATATCAATCTACCAAATTTTTTAAGGCTTTTGCTTGGAAGCGATGTCAATTCTCATCCAAATTGTAAGGCATTTTCAGTGAAAATTTGTCTACGCCACACTGAAGTTTAGTTTAAGGGGTTTTCAGGAAAGAGTTGTCAATTCTTGGCATTTTCAGTGAAAAAATGTCAATTTTTGGACTTAATTCGGAGAATGGTAAGGCATTTTCCAGGGAAAATATATCAATTCTTCCCAGCAATTCAATTTGAAGGTTTTCTCTACTTAATTTTAAGGCCTTTTCAGGAAAAAGTTGTCAACTCTCCAAATTGTAAGGCATTTTCAGTGAAAATTGTCAATTTTCCATTCTCTGAAATAATTTAATTTGAAGGCATTGAAAATTGTAAGGCAATTTCAGGGAAAAGATGTCAATTATCCCAATTGTAACGCATTTCAGTGAAAAAATGTCAATTTTCCTGGGCCACGAGGAGAATTGTAAGGCATTTTCAGGGCAAAAGATGTCAATTCTCTGAAAAATTTTAATTTGAAGGCTTTCCCCAAATTGTAATGCATTTTCAAGGAATGAAAACATTTTCCGTCAATGGATGTCCGTGGTAAAAATTCAGAAGCTCCAAGCATTGGGAAATAGTTAGAGCGAGATCTCCCCATCCTCTGCTGATCATGATGGCTCCAACGAAGACTATGCAGATGGATATATAGCGTAAGGCAGAGAGGAGTAGCCCAATCCATAGCTAGGCGGAGCTGAGGTGAAAATACTTCACCGAAGAAACCAGCGGAGACATTCGTTGGTTACACTAGGATTTGGATTTTTCAGTATGGGATTTGTAGTGGTTAGATGGGTACGAGAGGTTGATATTTTGTTAAAAAGCGAAGTCTCTGCCTCTTCACTTTCACAAGTTCTCCTCGGACACTCTGGTTCGATTGCATTCTAGATCTTCTTCAGATCTTTTTCTGATCTGGGCTCTTTTGGCTTTGGGCTCTCTCAAGCGGAGGTTTTTTGATATTTGATTATGAGAGTCTCTTAATTTGGCAATGGAGAAGGTTTTTGTTTTTCCTGCTTTGGGTGGACAACTTACAGTATCCTTCTGGGCAGATTTTGTCATTTGATCCAAAAGTAGGATCTGTAACCATCCCCTGTTTTCATTAATATAAGATTGTGTGTATTTTCATGGGTACGAGAAAGCAAAGTAACAGATAATAAGGTGGCTTCAAGGCCCAGTCTAGATGTCGATGGACAATCATATCTTCCTTGCTGCGCCATATGGATTCAGGGTGTGGACATTAATACCAAATTTTCCCATAAATTTTACTCGTACCATTTGGGAGATTATTGATTGATCGAGAGAGAAAATTTCTTAAACATCGGATATCCACATGGAGCCTATAAATTACTTTGACAGTTTTTTTTTCAGGCTCGAGAGGCCATGGACATCGACATCGACATCAATTGGATTTTATTCATAATTACCCTCGCATGTTCACCGGGAATGATGACAAGGATGTGGTTGAGCCTATTTCGATGGAGGAGATTTACTTCAATGCTAAAATATTTGGCAACCAATAAATCCTGGGTTATTTGCTCATTAATATTCTTAAGGGTACTAATAAGTATGTTTATGCCATGCCATGTCATACATGTTTTTACTTGCCCGAAAATTTCCTGAAAAATATATTGTTTTCCCGCGTTTTTATCAACTTCATAACCTCATAACTTTTCCTCTTCTCCATATTCATTAGCTGCCAAAAGTTCGCGGGTCTCTCCAGAGATTTCAGAGACAATGAAACTCTAATTTTTTATTTCTACTCCAAAAAATTTGCAGAGTTTTAAGTCCAACGATGCTCGCTGGTCTCTCCCTTTATCCGAAGTTGCCAGAAGCTTGCAGGTCTCTCAAGTCTCTCCAGAGATTTCAGAGAATTGGAGGGAATTTGTAAGTAAAGAGTGTTCTATACTTCCGGACACCTTAAATTCATTTGATTGGATTGCGTTCCAGGAAGACCCGCAGCTGAATCCAAAACGAGGGAAGAAAATTACATTCCTACGTCTCGTTTAGCAGGTACAGTTCGCATCACCTTAAATTCATTTGATTGAATTGTGTTCCAAGAAGACCCGCACCTGAATCCAAAATGAGGGAAAAAAATTACATTCCTACGTTTCGTTTTTTTAGCAAGTACAATTCGCATCTTTCATAATTTTTGTGATCTGTTTTTCATAATTTTCCATTTTCGCCCCCATTAGTTTATTAGTCTCAACTACCTAATTTGTTGATTACCGTTGTCTTATTTATTTTAATGAATAGGAAATTTGGGGTCAAAACACTTTTTGTTGCACGAAGAGATGTCTTTGGAAAACCTTTCTAGTTTGTGAAAAAAAAATCAGAGAAAAAATTGTTTGTATTTCCGATTCATATCAACAAAACTAGAGATCAATTTTTTACGTTTATAAGTTTGTCACATGACATCTCAATAAACGTAAAATGAGAACCCATTTTTAAATTCGGTCTAAGTTTTCATTTTTCATTATATTAATAATATTTAATTTTAATTTTATAAATAACATCAAATATTAAATATGGGTGGTATCAATTATTTTTATAATAATGGCCAATGTATGATATGGAAAAAAATTGTTGTAATTTGGATTTCCAAAAAAAAATTGTCAATATTTATAAAATTATGTCCGAATTTCCATTACTTTCTTAAAAAAATTGTGGCCCTTTTACAGGTGTTTATTTTAAATGAATAATTACGCAAAAAAAAAATTAATAACATCATTATTATTATCAATAACATCATTTTTATTTTAAAAGAATTAGAATTATTAGTTAGTATTAAATATGTTATTTTAAAAGAATTAGAATGATTAGTTAACATTAAATATTTGTATAGTAATAATTTAATTTTAAAATTAAAATCAAAACATATATCAAACTGTTATATAATATTTTTTTCAAATATAATTAAACATTAAAACTTATTTTTTTGATGTAATTAATCATTCTTATTTTTATTTATTTGAAAAAAATTTCGAAAAACTAATTGGCTTTAATGACTATTTTTGTATGTGCTTTTTGAATTGGCTTTACACTGTGTTAATATTTCTTGATTGGTAGACATGTGTGTTAGCTTAACTTTAGTGTAGCTAGTGCATCATTCTAATTTTTAGTTTACTATGATATACACACCTAATTTAATTAGGAGACAAGAAACGTGGCCCATATCCACACATGTCATCTAAATAAGTTGATTATTGATAGTAGATATCACATACATAGGTTAATTAACAAAGAGTAAGTGGCCCAAGTCCACACATCTTTAGTTAGTTTTCAAATTCTTGCATTAAATCGAGTTTTAATTTTTTCATTGGGATTTCAGGACCAGGATTAAAATACCAAAAGAAAGCAAGTAATCTTTGTCGCCCTTGCACCTAACGATGACCCTGGGTATGCATATGAACGCTCTCTCTTGATACTTTACAATATCCCTATAGTGCAAACATTTAGTTTAAATAGGACAAGTTGTAAACGGCCCATTATCCGCACATTGTTTATTTCGTGAAAAGAAAAACCAAACATAGTGTACCGTATATCCACATCTTACAACATTGTGATTGTTCATCATATATCCGCATCTTACAACATTGTGATTGTTCACTTTATTTCACACACAAAGCTTCAACAAGCTAGGGCCCTCGTCCTATTCTTACTGTCGCTTCACAAAGGCACACCATAAGCAAATTTTTTCTTTTCATTTTCCTAGTTGAAAGTCATTAATATCAATTAAATTTTTAGCACTAGGATTGGGGACCGAAATCGAATTATCTTTAGAAGAGCAAGTAATCTATGTTGCCTTTGCACCCATGGGTGATCCTCGGCAAGCATATGAACACTCTCTACTGATAATTCACCATCTCCCTATAGTTGATCAATTAGATTAACTAGGAAGCATTGTAAGCGGCCCACATCCGCACATGTTTTACTTTTGGGCAAGGAACAACCAAACCTAGTTTAAATAGGGGATTTTGAAAAGGATCACCGTATATCCACATGTTCAAACTATGCGCTTGTTCACCTCTTTTTCACACACATTCACACCTTAAGTGAATCAAAGCCACCTAAAACTAACTTAACTAAATGTATTAAACTCTCCCCACAGGGGCCACAAGAGAATTTATAGCTTAAGTTGGGACCAAGGGGGTAGGCATCTAATAAGCTGCCTTGGTCAGTTTATATCTTGAAACATAGAAGTTGACTGTTTAGGGTATTTTTAAATCCGTCTATCCACCCACGGCAAAGAAAACCTGAGCGCGGCAGAGACCCGTTTCAGAGGGGGTTAGGTTTAGGCCCAATGCCTGCGGTATTATTCAGGGCTACCTGACCCATCTAATACTCGGCACTGGTAGTTGAATTACCAAGAAGCCCAAGACTCGAACGCTCACGTGAGACGACAGTACCTAGCGACCAAAATTAGGGCATCCTTCCATATAGGTGATGGTGCAGGCAAGCACTAAATCCTCTACCCTTGCCTTGGTTGATTTTCTTCAATTGACTAGAGGCGTTGCCAGCACTTTCGGGACGTTGCCCCAGCATTCACAAGATATCTTCTCAAGGCTCAGTTACATTTGAGTGTGTGAGGACGATTTAGGTCTTCTAGGATTTGAGTATCATACAAAAAACAACAAAAAAACATATTTTTTATTGACTGGTCACATAGGATTAATCTAAAAGGAAAAATTATCTTTTATTTTCGCTTTGTTTTATGTATGCGATCAGATTTTTGCTTTGATTGTAATCTCTATCCTCTCAAATTTTTCCAAAACCATACCTAGACAACGCCAGAACGGACCGAACGGGACCTTGTTGATCTAGACACCTTTTGTACCTCCCCCCATTACCAGGAGGGGTTCCAGGTCTTTTTCCATTTAGGCTTCAAAGACAGAACACCGCCACTCTTATTCGTTCATCCTTTATTGGGGCATCATTAGTTGGGAACCCTCGTCGGTCACCCAATGCCACACTGGTGAACACCCCCATAGGGTCACCGCATACCACTCCTCCCACAACCCTTAGGGGACAAAGGAGTGCTACCCATTCGGGAAGTCAGGTGAACTCATAATATGGCACGTCACAGAAAAACCCTATACCTAACCAGAACTCTGTGTTTTCACAAGTTGCAATGGCTACAAACTCTCAGTCACCTTTCTTAGCTTCGTTAAATTTACTAGATTTAACTAAGTTGAAAAATGATCCCATTGCACACAACCCTACATGGCCTCCCATGCCTACGAAGCTCCCTTCGGACATGCCAAAGTTTGAAGGGAAGTAAGCGGAAGACCCTGGAAATCATGTTATGACTTTCCACCTGTGGTGTTCGTCGAACAACATCGTTGACGATATTATTTGACTAAGACTAATTCAACGTACCCTAACCAGAATAGCCGCGAAATGTTATGTGGAGCAACCATCTGCTACACATGGAACCTCTAGCGCCCTTGCTACTGCATCCCTGACCTATTTTTAGTTACCCATCCACCACGATTCTGGAATGGAATTACTGACCCACTTTAGGCAAACACCCGTAGTCCATATTTCGGACCATCTGCACAAATGGCGGTGGCGTCGTAGTTTGTGCAAAGCCAAACTCGATGATCGAGTTCTGTTATAGTTGTTCCTGAAAACTCTCACCGCAGAGATTTCGAAGGATGTGGCACAACAAAAGCTCATATCCAAAGAGGACACCATCAGTAAGGTGCAACAACTCGAGCTGATCTATACGTAGTCAGGATATATTTACAATATCCTGCATAACGCCCCGCGTCTGCAAACTTACAAAGAATTTCCAGGCACGTTGAACTCCGTAGATGGTTTGATTGGGTCATTGACCCAAAATCACCTAACTAGTAGCGTTCCATACCCCGATTATGCATATGATTCTACCCAAGACATATCGCAACCTGGCTATCAAAGTCATTATGCACCTTCACAAAACATGACTAATAGGGCGTCATCGTATCTCCTTCAGCAGGGAGGTCCGTATCCTCCCGCTTAGGGGACCTAGTATGCAGTTAGACATGCTGATGGAAGAGCTTCCTCCCAACAACCATTTATAAACCAGGGACAAGGACCGCAATATACCTAGTCCCCAACGCAAAACCCACATATGCAGAATAATGCACATGTGAACTTTGTGAAACCTACCCAAGCTCAACTGCGCCAACCATATAATCAGGAGAATCCAAATTATCCTCCCAATGCGACTAAAAAAAAGGAAAAAACAAGCCTAAAGGAAATCCTGGACAAGGGGGCAACAATCAAGAATGCCCTTCGCGATCTCAAGCTGGAGGCAACTCCAACTGAAATCAAAACCAAGAACCAAGTAACCCCCAAACACAGAACAAGAGGGAAAATATTTGGACAAACCACTCTTGTTCAATCTGTGGTGAGTACGGCCATTACACTCATCATTGTCTCGACCTCCCTGAGCTAAAGAAGCTTCAAGGTAACCAGGGACAAGGGGAATCCTCCCAATAGAAAGCAATTATGCATGAGCCTTTGCCCCACCAAGGGACAATTAGCACTCAGCAACAAAATCCTGACGATTCCGGAAAGAACAACCATGAAATCTACATGACTGGCGAAGAAATGTTTTTTCAGACACAGAACCGAAATTATGATACTCCACTAGACACCAACTCATCAGGGGCTAGTACAAGTGCACCAACAACACCTTTGACCATATCAAAGATGCCTATTGAACCTTTTCCAAAAATGGCCAAGGGACCAACTAGGCGGGTAGGAAACCATTCCAAAGCAGCACATAACTATAGCATCATGGATGATCTAGCTCAATCTCCCACTGCCATGTCAACTTTGGAGGTATTACAATCATGCCTAAAGCAAAGGAAAGCCTTACTTTTTGTGTTAAGTGCCATCGACCCCGCTGATTCATGCCCAATAGCTTTCGGTTCAGACAAATCCACCCTTAGGCTTCCTTTAATGGTCGCCTTTCAAATACCAGTGTTAGTTCAAAACATCGCCATCCATTGATGTATAACTGATGAGGGTGCATCCACATGCATCATGTCAAAGAACGTTTGGTAGAAGTTAGGGTCTCCCGAACTAAAGCCATCATACATCACTCTTAGAGCATATGATGGATGCCCTTCAGCCCCTGTCGGTCTCTACCAAAACGTCCTGGTTTGCTTAGCCGGCAAGACGATCCCTATAGACATTGAAGTCTTGGATGCTCACTATGTCCCTAGATTCCGTGCAGCGCTAGCTTGTATGCGATCAACCATAGTTTGCCTCTCCCAAGAAGATGGCTCGAACAACGAATCGATGAACGACTCGACAACTGAGGAAGATGTGACAAGTAGATCCATCCTCTTTTTGTCAGCGGAAAAACGACCAATTGGGGAACCCTTAATTACCCCTAGCCGTTCTCCGCAGACAAGACCAACATGTGCGTTGTGTAAAATGCCCAATCATATCGTTGCCACTTGCCCTGACTTAGAAGCGCTACAACACTGGTATCCAGTCACGCCATCTAGCGAGCAAGATGGGAACCCCATTTCTAGGATGTTTTGCCTAGTGTTCCAGGGCAATCACCATGAGAAAAACTCTATTTACTTTGGATACATAAATGTGGTTCTTAATAAGAGACACATCTAAATGTTTCAAATCATTATCAACCAACTTCATTGATAAAGCTTTATATGACATAAATTAAGGATTTCATCGATTATGTTGAACAATAATTCATATCCCTTGATTGAAAAAAATGTCTCCTTGTTTTCATCCTTGTATTGGCAATGAAGACAAAGCAAATTCAATTCCTTGCACATGCCATCCTAGTACTTTTCTGCATAATGTTTCCCATTCTCTCCTCAATAATGGAAATTGAACGAATCTTGATAATGAAAGCTAAATTCATTCAAGAGATTCTCCATGTCTCACGTGCTTAAGATGTTGGTGTATTCAGGTATAGCTTTAAGACCTAGAGTTAGTTTTTGGGTTCTGTTCTCAAGAATTATGGACATATATGTTACCTCAACTCAACCTAGGGGACAACATTGCTATTGGCGAAGGGCTGGTAGGTGTATGGATTGGAAATATTGTGTTTGGTTTCCCAAATCCTCTCAAGTGTCGTGCGATTATAAAGCATATGAAGAAGTTCATCTTTCATAGGCAGTCGAATTGGATCATAAGTGAATTATTGAACCAACATATCAATGTAGCCATTAGGAACACCATTTGAGAATACACGGATCATTTGTTTTGAGAATGCAAGGGCTCTATTTCACATCTCCTCCCAAGCCTAAAATAGTGTAAAGTGCAATTGGGACTGGGAAAAAACTTATTCATATTGATAACACATTAAGCGTAGAATTTGTTTGCTTAGGTGGACCTAAAATATTATGGAGCCTAGTAAAGTTCCATTCAAATTGAAAGGATAAGAATTTTGACAAATTTCAATGCAAAATGTTCATTGGCATACCACATAAGATTCATTATGTTACCACATGGTATTCTATAGCACTACCACTTATTGTCTCAATTATATTTTTTTTTGACATATTTATGTCACATTGGCTTGAAATATTTTGAAATTGTTTAAATTGAGCATGGGACCCATCAAAAATATTTGTGAAACTTTGAAACACGAACAATAAAGTCCCTTCAATTCTGTTAATATTAAACATAAAAACAATTGAAAATCTTAATTAAAAAGTAATAGACAAACCAACTAAAAAAAAACTAATATCAAACCCATCCTTAACTCTTTATGAAACATAATTAATACTCACATAAGTTACAAGAACAAAGTTTGACAATGATCAAAACATAAACATAAACTACTCCTACAATAGAGTATATACAACCAATAAACCCAATATGATGAAAAATTTCAGTTATATATAGTGTTAAGAATTGTTTATTTAAAAAATAAATAAAAGAAAAACCACCACAATTTTTAAACCCAAATAATTACAGTATGTCCAATAAGAAAAAATGCCCATAATTACTATTATTATATTGCAATATGCAATACCAAAATATAAAAAGTCTCTATTACACTTGAGCAACCATCCTAAATTTCTTAAAAAGTTTATGTTCACCTATTTTGATTGAATAATAATAAAAATTTATATCCATTAATTCATAACTTGAGCGTGGTATAATGGTTAAGAGCATGTGTTCTCTCTTAAGAAATCACAGGTTCGAAATCAAAGGAGAGAGAATATATATAGCTTAGTAAACTTAAAAATCAAATCACTAATATTGTAGTTTTTTTATATGGTTATGATAAATATTATATCTACTAATAACACTCTAGCTTTTATTAAAATAATAATTTAGTTTTTTTTTTTTTTCGGTATAGTTATGATAAATATTATATCCACTAATAACACTCTTGCTTTTATTAAAATAATTTTTTTTTTTTTTTTTTTTTGGGGGTATGGTTACGATAATTTGATTTTTAAGATATTAAATTGGAATTATGGTGAACGTTTGAAAAAAGTCCTTCAAATCAAAATAGGGAATTTTAGTTCGGTTAACGAGCAGCAAAGAATTAACAAACTTAAATATAGACTTAAAAATACGAATTGTGGACTGCCGCGGTCCTTGCTAACTTATTGGTTGTCGAAATAGCGATTATGTCAGAGGTCGCGATTTCGATCTGCGGTACGAGAGGAAGAAGAAAAGGAGAAAAAGGGGTACTGTACAGTACTCCAATCATTTTGTCCGTCAATCATGAAAATTTTAAGGTTTTTTTTTTTAAATTGTCTACTGGACGACACTGAATTTGGATGTATTTGTATGGAAAATATGTTGTTGGTTTTTTTTTAAATTGTCTACTAGGCGACACTGAATTTGGAGGTATTTCTATGGAAAATATGTTGTTTTTCCAAATTTATAAGGCTTTTTCATGGAACAGATATAAATGTTTCAAATTTAGTGAAATATCTTCTACTACATGACATTTAATTTTATGGTTTTTTTTCAGGGAAAAGATGTCATTTTTCCAAAAAATTTAGGTTTTTTCAGGGAACAGATATCAATTCTGCAAATTCAGTGGAAAATTGTCTCCACGACACTAAATTTTAAGTCTTTTTTAGGGGCAGAGTTACTAATTTTCCAAGTTCAGTGAAAATTTGTCATCAAGATACTGATAAAAATGTCATTCTCCACATTGTAATGCATTTTTAGTGAAAAATGTCAATTTTCCATTTTGTCTACACGACATTGAATTTTTAACGCCTTTTCATGTAAAAAATATTACTCTTCCAAATGTTTAAGGTTTTTTCAGGAAGGCTAGTAGTCCAATATTTTCGAAGTTATTTGAATGCTATCATTTCAGTATCTATAGTTTTGGAGTGGCAGTTACCAATACAATCCACTGGTTTGTGAGTAGTATAGCCTGTGTGTATGAATCAGATTCGGAATTGGGAAGCCAAAGATGATGCCCATGTTCACTTTTCTTGGGTCGCCATCCATATAGTGCTTCTGTTCCATAGCTGAATATACTTTTGGTTCTGGTGACATTCATTTATATGTAGATGAGAAACATAGGCACGTTGGAAAGTCATACAAATTTGACGGAGAATGATGGCAAGGGTTTCCGGGATTGTTTTGAACTTGCATTTTTCCGCAGAGGTTTTGCTTACATGGCTCGAATGGGTGTGAATGGCGTCATATACATGTGCCAGGTCCAGATCCGCTTAGGAATCTGGAGACCCTTGATCATATAATGATTCCCTGCCCTATTTTCACCACGGGGAAGCATTGGTCAGATCGAAAGGCAGATCCTCGGATATAGTAGAGGATTTCTTACCTAGAGTGGCTCTTGTTGTGGATCCGTTGTTAAAGCAGTTAGATATGGAGTTTCTCATTTCTCTAGTGAGTTGAATTTCCGAAATGGGAGAGTAGATGTAGATCTGGGGGCAGGAAAGTGCCTGGATACACGGTTCTCAACTCTTGGATTTCTCTCATGCAGATCGCAGCGCAGTGGTTGGAATTAAAAGTTAGTGCTCTCTTTGCTAAGGCTTGTACTCGCTGGAGAATGGCGATTCTGTGTCGAGTGTATTGCCGGGTTTCTCAAGTTAGTCTTTAGTTCTGTGCCGAGAGTATTGGCGGTTTTCTCAAGGCCAGACCTATTGTAGGAGGGAGTTATCTGCAGTCAGGGAAAGCGCTAAGGCTTCTACTGGCTGGAGAATGGCGATTCTGTGTCGAGTGTATTGCCGGGTTTCTCAAGTTAGTCTTTAGTTCTGTGCCGAAAGTATTGGCGGTTTTCTCAAGGCCAGACCCACTACAGGAGGGAGTTATATTTGGGGGATTACCAGGGTGTCACTGTGCGTATAGTCTCTGTGCAAAAATTGATAGAGAGCAGATTATTCGATACTGTGGTTGTGACATAAGATCCATAGGATGGGAATGTATGGGTAAAAGCCAAGTTTGCTTTGGGCAGAAGCTGTGGATTGGTTATGAAGGTTGTAGTATCGTCTCAATATAATCTGGTTACACAAAACTTTTCAGTGCTGGATGCTTCACTTGATTTTTGACTATCAGATTCTGGTCTAGAAGGTGGAGCTGCCCTGTTTGTTTATGTGGCTGTTGTTGCCATATTTGTGCCAACATTTCTCATTCGACTGGTTTTTCCGGGCGATCTGTCTTCACCAACTTTTTTCTGGGCCATCAACCTTGCCGGTATTTTTTATTTTGATTTCCTACTAGCTGTTAGACATGACGTAATCTTTCTGATGTCTAGTCTAGCATGGGGATATCATAAATTCTCTTGTTGTGTAAGTACTCTTGGTACTCTAATGACGCTGGCGTCCATTTATGGCTGGATTTATGTGGATGTCAATGTCCACTGATATTTTTATTTGGACGTCTCCATCTCAAGGCTCTTTCAATTAATTCTCTGACCATATCAATCCATAGGACAGGGGTTGTTGGGATAAATATTGCTGAATACGAACTTTCCTTCATGATAACCCATGTGACAGGCTGCACTCTTGTTCGGATGGAATTGACCCTTAACTAGTTTTCGTTTTCCTGGTGGGATTCTATTACGTTGACTATCCTGATCCTTTTTCCTCTGACACGTCGGCCAAGTTGCCATGTCTTCTGCCATGGGGGTTGCTGCACAATCTGGGCAATTGGATTTCGAGCTGGAAGCTTCTATTATTGCTCAATCCATAATTGCACCTCCAGGTTTTCATGCGCATCAACAGGTAAAACCTACTGGAAGGTATTTGAATGGACCCAATGGTGCGTCGATTCGCAGTGGCAGGCACAAGCAGAAAAAGGATCGACTAGCCTGCTACAAGCCTGCTGTGGACATCAAAGAAGTGGTGCTGGAACATGAGGATCTTTGGGGGCGAGTCATTAGTCTGCAAAAGCGTGCATTAATCGGGCGCTGGATGTTTGCCGATGGTCATGAGATTGACATGATGGAATGGGCTAAGAATGTTTGGAGTCCTATTGTTGGATATGCTCCGAAGGTCAGCTTGCTCCTAAATAATTGGTATAGTATTCATTTTATGAACGAAAAAGATGTTGCCTTGATTGTTAACAAGCCATGGGTTCGTGGCAAGAGTTTCTTGCAACTTCTGCCCTGGTACCTCGGTTTTAATCCAATATTGGAGGCTCCAAAGAATAGGTCGGTGTGGGTAAAGCTCCCGGGCCTTCCGTTGGAGTTCTGGACGGACAAAGCATTAAGGGCCATTGGAAATTCCATAGGATGCACGAAATTCATCGACCCTAGTATTCTTGGTGCCAGTGACAAACGCATTGACTGGATATTAGTCGACTTGGTCTTCTCTGGCGGTTTGCCCGCGGATGTTGACCTCGTTTGGAGTTCGAGAAGACATAGGCAAAGGGTGGATTATTGGGGCATACCTTTCCGTTGCTTGGTTTGTCACAGCACTGGACATTTGAAGGGCCACTGCCCCTGGCGGCTTTGGAGGTCCCGTAGGGGCAATCAAAGATCAGATAGTGCTAATAGCGAGCTGAATCCAAATGAACATCGAAATGTCCTCCCAACAGGTATTTCTACTCTTGCGGATTCTGCTATTGATTTGTCTGCGAATGTTAGTGCACAATATGCGGAGTTAACTCCTCCATACAAGGAGCTGATGGCTCCTACTGTTTCTAAAAACAACAATGTTTTTTCTCCCCCGGTGAATTCCGGTTCGCCCATGCAATTATAATTTGAAGCAAACCTTGGATCAACAATCATGAGGAAGGATAAAATGCCGCATGCCTCTACTGCTCTTGCTGACCACCATCAAACCTGTCCCATCTCTGTGCCATTATATACCTCCCCATCCATGCCGCCCCTAGAAAACACATCCCCTACCCCTTCTGCTCCCTCTCCTCCCTCTCCGCATAATATCGAAAAGGTGGACTTATCGGACTCACCTAATGTCTCTACTGCTCTTGCTGACCACCATCAAACCTGCCCCACAATTGCTCCTTTATATACATCCCCGTCCATGCCTCTCCTGGAATGTGCATCCCCTTCCCACTTTTCTCCCTTTCCACATAATATTGCGAATGGGGACTTATCGGAATCACCTATTGGATGTGATGTCGAATCCCTTTTAAACAACCCGAACCTTGACTTGGCTGCCCTCACTATATTTGAGAATATCCCTAGGAATCCTGATATTGTCATCTCGCCGACTTTGGGTTGCAATATTACGGTGAGGAAAAAAACGAAGTCTGCATCCAGACACTTCAGAGGGAGGCCGAAAACAAAATCCCTCTTCCGGGATGAACTTCTTGACCTCAGGGAGGTTCCTATTTTTTCAGCTGATGATCCCAGGGTGGATAGAGCTTGTGACCCTCCTGGGGTCTCAAAATGATTCTCACCCTCTCCTTCATCTCATGTGGCATGGGCGAGTGGTTTTTTTGCAGATGACTTTATATGATTCTGTCATGTTTTTTATGGTTCATCTATATGCCCCGCTTCATATGCTGCTACGGCAAATGCCGTGGGACGTTTGGCTTATCGATGAAGTGGTTCTTGATGTCATGACTGTAGTGTATGAACTGTGGGTTCACATCTATGGATATGGTTGATCCTCCATTTATGTTCTTCGATTTGGTGGATGGGGGTTCACTTCTAAGGTGCTGGACTGTCCCCCATGATATGTATATGTTCCTCATTTCTTTCCATGCTACTTTTGCTACATTTTTTCCAATTGGCTTTTGGGGGATCTTTTTAGACATTATCAGCGATTCTCTATTTGATTATGAGTCTCATGTGATGGGTATGTTTTGCCAAATCACATTATTTTTGTTTTTAGGGGCAATGTTGCATATTTTGGAATTGATTTCACTACACTTCTTATACTGTATTATGCACTGTTTTTATTTCTCATGATATAAAACAACGTTTTTTTCTTTCTGGAAAAAAAAATAAAAAAAAATAAAAATAAAAAATAAAAAAGGTTTTTTCAGGAAAATATATTGTTAGTAGTTTTTAAAAACCAACAAAATAATTTAGAAATTCTGGTAAGAATTTGAAAATTTCTGGTAGAAATTTTTTTAAATTAGATTACAAATGATAAATTTCAAAATTTTGAGTGCCTAAATTTTTTTTTGATGGTGTTGAATCTATTTCCATTAACAACAAAACAATTCTAACACTCTAACTACTTGATTTTTTGAATTTTTTTTACTAAATTCCGACAAAAACTTGCAATCAGAATAATAACGCCAAAGATATCAATCTATCAAATTTTTAAGGCTTTTTATTGGAAGCGATGTCAATTCTCATCCAAATTTTTAAGTGTTTTCAGTGAAAATTTGTCTACGTGACACTGAATTTTAAGGGGTTTTCAGGAAAAAGCTGTCAATTCTTCACTTGTAAAGCATTATCAGTGAAAAATTGTCAAATTTTGGACTTAATTCGGAGAATTGTAAGGCATTTTCAGAGAAAATATATCAATTCTTCCCCGCAATTCAATTTAAAGGTTTTCTACACTTAATTTTAAGGCCTTTTCACGGAAAAGATGTCAATTCTCCAAAGTGTAAGACATTTTCAGTGAAAATTGTAACGCTGAAAAAAATTGTAAGCCGGAAAATTGCAACTCGGAGAATTGTAAGGCGGAAAAAAATGTCAATCCTTTGAAATAATTTAATTTGAAGGCTTTGTCCAAATTGTAAGGCATTTTCAGCGAAAAAATTGTCAATTATCCCTATTGTAACGCATTTCAGTGAAAAAATGTCAATTTTCCGATGCCATTAGGAGAATCGTAAGGCATCTTCAGGGCAAAAGATGTCAATTCTCTGAAAAAATTCAATTTGAAAACTTTCTCCAAATTGTATTGCATTTTCAGGGAATGAAAACATTCTCCGTCAATGGATGTCGGTGGTAAAAATTCACCGTTCAGTGGCCTTACGTGATATATGAGAGCTGGAGGCAACGCTTTGCAGAAGCTCTCAGCATTGGGAAATAGTTAGAGCGAGATCTCCCCATCCTCTGTTGATCATGATAGCTGCAACGAAGACTGTGGAGATGGATATATAGCATAAGGCAGAGAGCAGTAGCACAATCCATAGCTAGGCGGAGCTGAGGAGAAAATACTTTCTTTCTTTCTTTTTAAGAAGAAAAAAAAAATTACTTCACCAAAGAAACCAGTGGAGAACCAGCGGGTGTGAGACGATGACAAGTCGATAAGGTAGCAGACATTCGATAGGGTACACAACAAGTTTGGCCAGGCGAAGTTGGCATCTGCAGGTTATGACAATTAGTTCCTTATTTGAAGGTATGAGACGATGGCGAAAACTAGAGGATCATTTTCAGGCGTTCTACTTTTTGCACAGGTTATCTCCAAATTTGGGGACGCCTCTCGTTTAATTATGAACTGTTTGAAGTCTATGCTCATACACACATCCTATGAGCTGGGAAAAATTACAGACATTGCGGGCATTTTTTCGGTGGATTCCGGTCCCTCCGAAGACGGATTCGCTTACCTTGGCTTCAGGATGAAACCCAACAGATATCTCTTATTTCAGTTTGGAAATGGTTAATAAACAAGTTTGAATGTAGGTTTTCAACCTGGGCACACAAATGACTATCAATGGGTGGTAGGTTGATCTCTCTTAAATTTGTTATATATTTTGTAGTAAAAAAAATATTACAGATTAATCTAGAAATTCTCGTAAGATTATGAAAAAAGTTTGGTAAAGATTTTTGAAAATTTGGGTTAAGTTGTTAAATATTTTAGGAGTTATTATTATTACTTATATATTTATTTGATTCGATTTGATTTTATATTTTATATAGAATTTATAATAAAAATATAATTAAAATTTTTAAAATATAATAGAATTAATATAAAAAATAAAATTCTTCTTATTAGAGTCAAACTAGCCGTTTTTCCAACAGCTAGTTGGAGTTGTCTTGATCTACTTAAACTGGGTTCCTGATCAGATTTCTCATCCAAAAGCGTCGACAAAAATTTCTTTTATGTGATTTTCACCGAAAATTATTACACAAACTCCTAATATATTAGTATATTGGATACATTTATATATGTTTTCCAAAACTATTATAAAACATATAAACACCATATGATTGCAAACTTCCTATGGTCTGGTGCAAGGGGGTTATAAATATCATCTGTGCCATTGGCTAAAATCTCAATGCAAAAAGAGATGGGTGGATGGGGTTTAAAAAAGGAGTTGTCTATGGAGGCGGAGGAATTGCCCAGACGACCAAAAGTGGCTGGAATCTGGGTAAAAAGAAATAAGAAATCTTGCAGTAGCAGTGTTTGAATCATATTTTTGATGGTGGAAATGGATTCAGCACCATTAAAAACCTCTATTGCACCCAAAATATTGAAGTTTGATAGCTATAATTTGGATTTACAAAAATCCCGGCCAAATTTTCTTAAAATCTTACCAAAATTTCCATAATTTTCAGGGCAAAAAAACAGTCTAATTAAACTACGCCTTTTAAAAAATACCAATTTTTTTTTGTTAGGATCTTCTTACCCAAAGTTTTTGGCACGCCATATCGGGTGATAGTTTCAAGGCAAAAGATTGAACCAGAAAATTATTTTAAATACCTATCTCTTCATTAGTGGATAAAAGCTGGATCAGGTGTCAAAAAGAAGGGGCGATATATGGAAGAGATTTTTGAAAATAATGAGGGGCTCTTTGAAAAACACATCCTATGGTAGAGCTCGGGCAGATCTATTCAAATTGGGATCGACCTCATATTTTCAGGGTAACCATCTATTCATGAATGAGATCATTCACCATCTACATAATAGCGGTCTATATTTTATATCCTAGATTCAAAACAATATGGATCCATTGCAGTTATACTTTACCTAGATGAATGTTGCAGACTTGGATATATTTGTTGAGATTTGGGATGGATACATTTTCAATTTAAAAATGGAAGGTATTACAATTGGATTACATGATGATAAAATTTGTTGGTTGTCTTCACTTGGGTTAGATATCAGTATATTAGATGTACTCTTTTATTACTTTTTTACATTCTCATATAGAAAAATGTTTGGTTTAGGCATCTCTGGTCTTGGCACATGCTTTTAAAGACAATCTCTTTGGATGGTTGGTATGGAGAAATTTTTGTAAGTGGGGCTTCACTGGTCTGGGGAGGTGATATTTATGTCAAGGTTTTGTGGAGGATGTGATGTACTTATTTATTCAATGCCCTTTCTCCATTGCCATTTTGATTTGTCTTACAGAAATTAAAGCTAAATGGATGCTGACACTTTCAGACTATTGAAAAATGCTATAGAATGTGGATGGCACAATCCTAGAAGGATAGGTCTTTACCTTTCTTCATATACTGGGGCATTTGGCGAGGTATAAATGCAACTGTCTTCGAAAATGTGCCTTTCCACATTGGTCGAATAAGCGATATTTAAACATGGAATTTCAGTGATAGATATGTCCCTTCTACAAAGAATATGAGTCATATTTAAACATGGACTTTCCTTAATAGAACATGTATGATTTTTCTCTCCTTTAAAAAAATGCATTTTCAGGAAATAGATGTCAATTCCCCAATTTGTAAGGCATTTTTAGTGAAAAATGTCAATTCTCTGAAGCAACTTAGAGAATGGTAAGTTATTTTTAGGGAAAAGATTGCAATTTTCCAAAGAAATTCAATTTGAATGCGTTCTCTAAATCATAAGGAATTTTTAGGGAAAAGATGTCAATGTTACAAAGATATTCACTTTTAAAGCACCATTTTGGCTATATGACACTGAATTTTAAGGCTTTTTCAGGTAAAAGATGTCAGTTCTCCAAATGGTAGGGCATTTTCAATGAAAAAATGTTAATTTTCCAAAGCAATTCGGAGAATTGTAAGGCATTTTGAGGGAAAATGTGTCAATTCTTCGAAACAATTCAATTTGAAGGCTTTCTTTAAAGTGTTGTTGGAGTTTGTCTTTTCCAACGCTGCATTTGCCTATGAGCTAGGTATGATGAATTGTAAGCTCACATAGAGACTTACATTTATCCAGTTGTCGTTGTTTCATTTGCCTATGAGCTAAGTATGATGAATTATAAGCTCACATAGAGACTTACATTTATCCAATTGTCTTTGTTATCCTTATCTGACACTCGACCTCCTCCATTACTATATAATGAAAGCTTTCTATATACATTCTGATGAGTTGCCCAAGAAAATCAAGGATAGAACATTTGTGATCTGTCTGTCGTGTCATCTAGTCGTGTTGATAAGGTGCTTAATTGACTCTCCGATCACAGGCATCACAATTCTTGTATACAAACAAGTTTCAATCACTGCACTTGAAATTTAAATCAAATGTCAATCCACATTGTCCTGTACTTGGAGAAGTTTGCAGCGTGCTTGTTCTCAAGTTCTTTTGCATGTTTCTGAAGAAGTTGACGCTGAAGAGCCGATTCTCCTCAGACTTTGGAAGCCTCGTTACATGGACCCGTGATCGGACTCTCACAAGTACATGCATACAACGGATTGTGGTTGTTGCCACGTGGTTGCTAACATCAAATATTTTTTCGCAGTAGGTACCGTTCTTATTTTAGTTTAAACATTCAAAATATGTAGATAAAAAAACTTTAGTATTAATCACATCAGTAGGATTAGGTCAATTTTAATGATGTGATTAATCCGATTTTTTTTTATTTACATTATGGATCACAAAAATTTTAAATTTAACAATTCAAAATATGTGATTCATAAATTGTATAAAAAATCTTTACATGATAATCACATTTAAGTATATTTTATCAACGTTTTTCAACCAAAATATAAAAATTAAATTTTATTTAATTAAAAAATTTTATTAAATTAAATTAAAAAAAAATACATTTTTTTAAAATTAAATTATTATTTTTAATTAATTAATTAATTTTTTAAAATAAAATTTAACAATTTTTTTTTTCTAATTTAATTTTTTGTTTTTAAATATAAAGTTTTGTTTTTAATTTATTAAAATTTAATATTTTTTTTTAAAATTAAATTAATATTATTTTTAATAAATTTTAATATATTTTTACAATTTATTTTTTATATTTTAAATTTAATTTATTTTGTATTTCTAGTTTTAGTTTTATTTATTTATTTTTTTAATTTAATATTTTATTTTATTCATTTTTTTTTAATTTTTAATTTTAAGTTTATTTTTAAATTTTATTTTTAAAAATGGTTTTTTTTCTTTTTTTTTTCTTTTTTTTTTTTAATAAAAATTTATTTCAATTTTATTTTTATTTTTATTTTATAATTCAATATCTACAATCCCAAGCTCTGATACCAAATGTTATGAAATTAGCTCACAAAATAGAAGAAAAGATAGATCAACAACTTACAAATCAACCTCTTCGAGGAGGAAACCTCCTTTACATTACATAAATAAACAATTATTGGATGATACAAATGACAAAACCTACTTTCTATGTATAGGAGTTTAAGGGGTCCCAATATAATAAGAGTCTACGTAACAATTATAATGTAAGGGCACAACAATAACAATAGTGGGCTTGTATGGGGCACAATAATAACAATATGGGGACTACACGGGCACAAAAATAACAATAAGGGGTTACACTAACACTAAGAATAAGGGGCCTAATTGTGTAAAATCTACTGAATTATCATGGTTTATTTCTCCTACTTGATTTAAATTATTACAAATTATTTTCAGAAATTAGATTAAAAAAATATCGAAATAAACACAACTACAATCTACACATGCAAATCATTTACTGACTAATACGTTCATCCAACAAAGTGACACATGGATTTTTGGACATAAGTCCCCCAAAAAACCCAAAGCGGGAAAACCAGTGCAACAAATACGAGGGTTTATTTATTAGGTATATTTTAAGTACAGTAAATCTGGGTTCCAGATCTGGAAATCCCGACAGAGAATAAAATAAATCAAATCTGCAGCTAACCTGTACATCTAGGACCAAATATCTGACAGATCCACACCCTTAAATGGGATTTACAAGACTCAGCCCAGATCTGGCCCAAGAAACCCCAGCGCCGCCCTTGAAGCCCCAGCGTCAGCCCTGCTAGCTTCAAAATGCCACTGCGCTGCCAAGAGAAGGACTGTGTAACCCTTGAGAGGGTGATGCAGGCCTTATGCTGGCATTGGGGACTCTCTGCGTAATTTTTGAAGCCCTTTAGAGCCTCTACGCTGCCCTGCGTAGCACCTGTGCAACACCTACATAGTTGGTGCTCTGCTTCTCTGCGTTGTCCTTGTTGCTGCTCCTCTGCCTCTTACTGAATCTTGGCTCCAGGATCCGATCATCCCCTTATCCAATATTACCCCTCGCTGCAGAAAATTCCTCTAGAAATTCTTAGCAAACCCTACCCTAGAATTCCAGATCTATTTCTCAGCTCTGATTCTGTATGTGTGTCTCCAACTAACCCTCAAGCCTCTCTTATACTTTTTCATTGAACCCTTCAATGACCGAGATTAAAACATTCATCAACGGTTGAGATTAAAACACTGTTTGATTCGTGCCTTTTAGAACATTTCAGCACATGTGTTAATTAATTCACTTTAATTATTTAATTTTCTTAAGTTTAGACTTAGGAAATCCATTAAATAATTAATTATTTGAATAACTTGAACACCAACTGAAATTTCTCAAAACACTTTCTGGGTTTTGGAGTTCAAGTGTGTCTTAGCCCCTCCACAAAATTTCAGGGCTAGAGCACACCTGATGCTACACCAACTATACAAAATCTTAACACTCCCTCTTAGCACGGAGTGTGCTCTAGCAATGCATTCACAACATGCACTGCAAGATCTTGTTGTTGGTTTTGTGCTGCTGATGCTTGTCATGCTGCCCTTCATCCATTGCACGACTGCTCCTTGTACTGCTGCCCATGCCACTGCCACTGACACTGCCACATTTGTACTGCAACTTCCTCTCAAATTGTTGCATCATGCTACCCATAGCACTGGCATTGCTAACTGTTGCACTACAACTCAGTTTCTGAGAAGTAAGAAATTGAAAGACTTCTGCCTAACTGTTTGACAGATAAGTCGGGCTGCCTTCAATCACTGAAGCTCCCTGGATGCTGATTTACGTTGTTCTCCTGGAGACATTGTTATGCTGCAACACTGCACTGCGTGAGCACAACCTCTCTATGATGCTGAAGTCCCATCAGCCGCTCTCCACTGCTGCCTTCGAGCTATTGCTGCCTTTGCATTACGTTGCTCCCTCTTCAGTTCTTCAGCTCCCCTTCTGCTTCATGTGACCTTATGAAACCATCTCCCGACTCATCTCGCTACCATCTTAAGGCTCCCGTAGCTCATATGTGATCCAAGAGTAGGGTTGATTCAAGGAACCCGCCACTATCTATATATGCTCTATAGATCCATGTCACCCCACCTCTTCTCTCGAGGTGCATGAGCACTCATGGCTGCATCATCATCAGAGCCATCATCCTTTGCCGTTGCAGCCTTGGAATTAGAATATCCTTTGTCCTTGTTCTTAGGACAAGTGTTGGCGAAGTGTCCAAGATTGCCACAATTAAAGCACCGGACCTTGGAAAGGTCCCTCTTTTTCTTCCCTTGTTGGTTCCTTTCCTTTGATGCAAGGGCTGCATTGTCCTCCTCCTCCTTGACCTTGGCTTTTCCGCTACCACCACTGATATTCTGCCTCTTGGTGATCTTCCTAATCTCCTCTTGGCGGAGGATAGCCCACATGTCTGCCCATGTTGGCAACGCTGCCCTTCCCAGAATTCTCTGGACAAATGTTTCCCATTATTTAGAGACTACATTCAGGGAAGTCCTCACTAAGAGCCCCTCATCTGGAGTATCACCTATGCCGATCATATGATCTCAGATATCTTGAAGCATGAAGAGGAATGAATCTATCTCTTCACCCTTCATCATTTGGAACAACTGCATTTGGTTCTCCAGAAGCATCCTTCGTTGGACAAAGCCTCTTTGGTACATCGTGTCTAAGGCTACCCACATGCCATTTGCTATAGTCTTCCCAACAATATGAGGTATAACATGGTCCTTGAATCCGTCTATGATCAAACGCTTGGACCGCGCTTGATTTTCTTCATACTTCCTCAGAGGATCAACATCGTTTGGTACAACAAGAACCTTCTCTGCATGATCTTTGAGACCATACTCATCCAAGACTGACATGATTTTGGCATTCCAGATAACATGGTTGGACATGTCGTCCAACCTATCCTGATATCTTAGTCCAAATCAAGCCATCTCGCTCAGATATGACAAACCAGTACTTCTCTCTTTGGATCTGGGTTTCTTGGTGACTTGAAACCCTCTAGTAACTGCTTCTGTTGAAAACTGCTTTCCCTCTTGGAAATATTTCACCCAAACACAATCAGAAAACATTCTCTGATCCTCCTGCTTTTTTTGACTTAGCTAGGCGTAATTATGCACCTGTAGAATCTCCACCACACCAGCACTGTTGAAGATCTGAAGCATTGCTTCTGGATCTTGGCAAAAAAAATTTGCAACTAAAGAAATGACTGGACTATGTCTCACTGGTTGGCCCAACGTAGCCTCAGTGTTGCTCAAAAGTGGACTGCGTAATCCCACACTGGGTGACGCAGTCCTTACGCTGGCATGGGAAGGCTTTGCGCAAGCCTCATGGTCTTCTGCAGCTTCAGCGTTGTCCTTTTCTAGATTTTAATTCTTCTGCAATCAAGTTGCCCTTTCCGGATTTGCTGCTTCTCTAGCACACTGCAGAAAAATATTTCTTCAACTGATTGCTAGAGATTCAACTTGATGTCCGATCGCTCTGATACCATGTGTAAAATATACTGAAGTATCATGGTTTATTTCTCCTACTTGATTTAAATTATTACAAGTTATTTTTAGAAATTAGATTGAGAAAATACCGAAATAAGCACAACTACAGTCTACACATGCAGATCATTTACTGAATAATACGTTCATCCAATAAAGTGACACATGGATTTTTGGACATAAGTCCCCGGAAAAACCCAAAGCGGGAAAACCATTGCAGCAAATATGAGGGTTTATTTATTAAGTAGATTCTGAGTACAGTAAATCTGGGTTCCAGATATGGAAATCCTGACAGAGAATAAAAGAAATCAAATCTGCAGCTAACCTGTAGATCTAGGACCAAATATCTGACTAATCCACACCCTCAAACGAAATTAGCAAGACTCAACCCGGATTTGGCCCTAGAAACCCCAGCGCTGCCCTTAAAGCCACAATGTCAGCCATGCTAGCTTCAGAATGCCACTGCGCTGCCCAGAGAGTGACTCCGTAACCCCTGAGAGGGTGACACAAGCCTTACGCTAGCCCTGGAGACCCTCTGCGTAATTTTTGAAACCCTCTGGAGCCTTTGGGCTGTCCTGCGTAGTTGGTGCTATGCTTCTTTGCGCTGTCCTTGTTTCTGCTCCTCTTCCTCTTACTGACTCTTGGCTCCGGGATCCGATCATCCCCTTATCCAATACTACCCCTCGTTGCAGAAAATTCCTCCAGAAATTCTTAGCAAACCCTGCCCTAGAATTCGAGATCTATTTCTCACCTCTGCCTCTGTGTGTGTGTCTCCAACTAACCCTCAAGCCTTTCTCTTATACTTTTTCATTGAACCCTTCAACGACCGAGATTAAAACATTCATCAACGGCTGAGATTAAAAGAATTTTTGATCCGTGCCTTTTAGAACATTTAAGCACATGTGTTAATTAATTCACTTTAATTATTTAATTTTCTTAAGTTTAGACTTAGGAAATCCATTAAAATAATTAATTATTTGAATCACTTGAACACCAACTGAAATTTCTCAAAACACTTTCTGGGTTTTGGAGTTCAAGTGTGTCTTAGCCCCTCCACAAAATTTGAGGGCTAGAGCACACCCGATGCTACACCAACTATATAAAATCTTAACACTCCCTCTTAGCATGAAGTGTGCTCTAACAATGCATTCACAACATGCACTGCAAGATTTTGCTGTTGGTTTTGTTTTGCTGCTGCTTGGCCTACTACCCTCCATCAACTGCACTAGTTCTCTCTGTAATGTTGCCCGTGCCACTGCCATTAATACTGCCACATTTTTACTGCATCTCCCTCTCAAATTGCTACATCATGCTACCCATAACATTGCCACTGTTAACTGCTGCACTGCAACTCAGTTGCCGAGAAGTAAGCAACTGAAAGACTTCTGCCCAACTGTTTGACAGATAAGTCAGGCTTCCTTCCATCACTGAAGCTTCTTGGATGTTGATTTATGTTTTCCTCCTAGAGACACTGTTATGCTGCAACACTATACTACGGGAGCACAACCTCTCTACATAGCTGAAGTCCCATCAACGCCTCTGCGCTACTGCTACCTCTGTATTATGTTGCTCCCTATTCAACTCTTCAGCTCCCCTTCTGCTTCATGTGACCTTCTGCAACCATCTCCTGACTCATCCTATTACCGTCTTAAGGCTCCTGTAGCTCGTATGTGATCCAAGAGTAGGGCTGACTCAAGGATCCTGCCACTATCTGTAGATGCTCTACAGATCCATGTCACCCCACCTCTTCTCTCGAGGTGCATGAGAACTCATGGTTGCATCATCATCAAAGCCATCAACCTTTGTTGTTGTAGCCTTGGAATTAGAAGATCCTTTGGCATCTTTCTTAGGACAAGTGCTGGTGAAGTGTCCAAGATCCCCACAATTAAAGCATTGGACCTTGGAAAGGTCCCTCTTCTTCTTCCCTTGCTGCTTCCTTTCCTCTGATGCAAGGGCTACACCATCCTCCTCCTCTTTGAACTTGGATTTTCCGCTACCACCACTGATATTCTGCCTCTTGGTGATCCTCCTGATCTCCTCTTGACAGAGGATAGCCCACATATTTTCCCATGATGGCAACGCTTCCCTTCCTAGAATGCTCTGGACAAACATTTCCCATTCTTCGGAGACTGCATTCAGGGCAGTCCTCACTAAGAGCCCCTCATATGGAGTAGCACCTATGCCAATCAGCTGATCTCAGATAGCTTGAAGCATGAAGAGGAATGGATCTATCTCTTCACCCTTCATCATTTGGAACAACTGCATCTGGTTCTCCAGAAGAATCCTTCGTTGGACAGAGCCTCCTTGGTACATCGTGTCCGAGGATACCCACATGTAATTTGTTGTAGTCTTCCCAGAAATGTGAGGTATAACGTGGTCCTTAACTCCGTCTATGATCAAACGCTTGGTCCACGCTTGATTTTCTTCATACTTCTTAAGAGGATCAACATTGGTTGGTACAACAAGAACCTTCTCTACATGATCTTTGAGACCATACTCATTTAGGACTGACAAGATTATGGCCTTCCAGATAACATAGTTGGACATGTCGTCCAACCTGTCCTGATATCTCAGTCCATATCGAGCCATCTTTCTCAGATTTGACAGAACAAGTACTTCTCCCTTTGGATTCGGGTTTCTTGGTGACATGAAACCCTCTAGTAATTGCTTCTATTGAACACTAATTTCCCTCTTGGAAATATTTCACCCAAACAAAATCAGAGAACACTCTTTGATCGTCCTAATTGAATCTCAGATCTGTTTGGCTCAGATCTACTGAGTAATTGTCTTCCTCCTGCCTTTGTTGACTTAGCTAGTTATAATTCTGCACCTGCAAAATCTCCACCACACTAGCACTGCTGAAGATTTGAAGCACTGCTTTCGGATCTTGGAAAAACATTTCTGCAACTGAAGAAATGAATGGACTATGTCTCACTAGCTGGCCCAACATAGCCTCAACGTTGCTCAGAAGTGGAATGCGTAACCCTAGACTGGGTGACACAGTCCTTACGCTGACCTGGGAAGGCTCTGTGTAAGCTTGATGGCCTTCTGCAGCTTCAACGCTATCCTTTTCTGGATCTGCATTCTTCTGTTGTCAAGTTGCCCTTTTCGGCTCTACTGCTTCTCTGCCACCCTGCATAAAAATATTTCTTCACCTGATTGCTGGAGATTCATCTTGATCTGCTATCGCTCTGATACCATGTGTAAAATATATTGAAGTATCATGGTTTATTTCTCCTACTTGATTTAAATTATTACAAGCTATTTTCAGAAATTAGATTGATAAAATACCGAAATAAACACAACTACAATCTACACATGCAGATCATTTACTGAATAATACTCTTATCCAACAAAGTGACACATGGATTTTTGGACATAAGTCCCCGGAAAAACCCAAAGCGGGAAAACCAGTGCTGCAGATATGAGGGTTTATTGATTAAGTAGATTCCGAGTACAGTAAATATGGGTTCCAGATCTAGAAATCCCGACAGAGAATAAAAGAAATCAAATCTGTAGCTAACCTGTAAATCTAGGACCAAATATCTGACTGATCCACACCCTCAAATGGGATTTACAAGACTCAACCCGGATTTGGCCCTAGAAACCCCAGTGCTACCCATGAAGCCCCAGCGTCGGCCCTACTAGCTTCAGAATGCCACTGCGCTGCCCAAAGAGGGACTGTGTAACCCCTGAGAGGGTGATGCAGGCCTTACGCTAGCCCTGGAGACCCTCTGCGTAATTTTTGAAGCCCTTTGGAGCCTTTGCATTGTCGTGCGTAGCACCTGCATAGCGGCTGCGCAACACCTACGTAGTTGCTGCTCTACTTCTTTGCGATGTCCTTTTTGTTGCTTCTCTGCCTCTTACTAACTCTTGGCTCTGGGATCCAATCATCCCCTTAGCCAATACTACCTCTCACTGCAGAAAATTCCTCCCGAAATTCTTAGCAAACCCTGCCCTAGAATTCCAGATTTATTTCTCAGCTCTGCCTCTGTGTGTGTGTCTCCATCTGACCCTCAAGCCTTTCTCTTATACTTTTTCGTTGAACCCTTCAACAACCGATATTAAAAAATTCATCAACGAGTGAGATTAAAAGACTGCTCGATCCGTGCCTTTTAGAACATTGTAGCACATGTGTTAATTAATTCATTTTAATTATTTAAACTTCCTAAGTTTAGACTTAGGAAATACATTAAAATAATTAATTATTTGAATAACTTGAACACCAACTGAAATTTCTCAAAACACTTTCTGGGTTTTGGATTTCAAGTGTGTCTTAGCCCCTCCAAAAAATTTCAGGGCTAGAGCACACCCGATGCTACACCAACTATACAAAAAAAAAATTGTTTTTTTTTTGTTTTTTTTTTTAAAATTATTTTAAATTGCTTTTTTATTTTTATATTTTTTTAATCTAAATTTATTTATTTATTTAATTCAATACCTAGAATCCCAAGCTCTGATACCAAATGTTATGAAACCTGCTTACAAAATAGAAGAAAAGATAGATCAATGACTTAGAAATCAACCTCTTCGAGGGGGAAACCTTCTATACATTGCATACATGAACATTTATTGGATGATACAAATGACAAAACCTACTTTTTATATATGAGAGTCTAAGGGGTCCCAATATAATAAGATTCTACATAACAACAATAATGTAACGACACAACAATAACAATAGTGGGCTTGTATGGGGCACAAAAATAACAATATGGGGACTACATGGGCATAAAAATAACAATAAGGGGGTTACACTAACACTAACAATAAGGGGCCTAACAACTAGGCTCACTAGGTCATCTTCTGCTACATTCACCCCAACCCCTCTAAGCTCATATCGAACTTGTGTAAACCTAGAGAGATACCGCAGAATAGTGCCATTTTTCTGCACCATGATGTTTCAAAGTTTGTCTTTCATGTCCAATTTTCTATGGTCACTGCTATTTTTGAATAACTCAATCAATATCTTCCATATAAAAAATGGTGTCTCTTTGCCATGGATATTTGAGACCACATGGCCTCTCACACCTTCCAAAATAATTCTCCTCGCCTTTGCAACATCCTTCTTCCACGAGGTTCACTACTGTGCATCTGACTGTGGAGTTTTTGCAATGTAAATTTCCACATATTCTAACACCATTTTCGTCAAGCACTACTTCCATTCGATCATTCCAGGCTATGAAATTTGATCTACCCTCAAGAGCATACTCCAATCCTAGTCCGTTGAAAGACATTCACTTGATCATGAAGAAAACTTGTTGCACTGAAGCTGCTACTTCAAAATTCTTGAGAGGCAAGTTTGAACTATTGGTTCTAATGCGATTTCAGGGCTCTGATACCATGTAGATATTTGATATAAATTTCAACTGCTCAATATTTCAACTGAAAAACAAGAGACACAGTTCTACTCTACTGATCTGCAGAATGGAAATCACAATTTAGAACAACATGCACTAATTAAAATAAAAAATACACAATGATTTCTAGGGGAACCCAACTGGGAAAAACCCCTCAATCTTGTTTTAATTAATTAGTTGAATAGAGAAACTATTACAATTGATTGTTCCGACTATGAGCACAACCTACAAAAGAATAATTGTTCTTTCTGATGAATGAGAAAATCTAGCCAACACTTAGCCAATTATTTGCTCATCTAGCCTTATATTTCCTCCCTCAATCCTTGAGGAAATTAACTCCTAAAATATAGGAATTTCCTCCTATTTGCTTGCAAAATTCCTAAGGATTGATCTCCTGACCTCATGCAACAACTATACACTCAACTAGTATACAACTCATGTTGCACTGACTTGCCATCTCCACTTCAGCTAAGGAATTCAAATTCCATGCATGCATTAGCTATTTTGGGCTGATTGATCAGTTAACTGACATATCTCTGAGTTAGAGTGTTATCCCAATGCAAAACTAAACTTAAATTGATTCTATCAATAGTTAGAGGCAAGTTAACTGAATACAACTGAAAATAACTAAACTGGTTTGCTACAATTTAGTAATCACACATGCATAATTGAACTACAAGCCCTCTAACTCAAATTTACTGAGCTAACTAAGTGACCAAAGCCATGTCACACTAGTTAACTGCCTCTAAGTTGTCTTGTTGATGTGGAAATTCAATTTACTCAATTTGAATAAGGCTAAAGTCACATTGAGCCTCTCTTGCTACATTTTTTAACATAAATTAATCAAGGTAACTTTTCTAGGTCCCTAGAGTGTTTTAATTAAATATTAATGATATTGATGTGACAAATAATGTATTTTATGTGATATTAATACTCTCTTTAATCTTTGTGGGTTTACACATTCATCTTGTACCTCTTCGTAAATGTGTATACAAACAACTTTCTTGAAACATTTAGAAGAGATGCGTGAGCGGACAACATTATTCTCAGTTTAAAGGTATTCTAGTTTGTTTGAAGTCATTGTGAAAGCATGAACACAAATTACTTGATCATAACAATAGATTACTCATGTTTTATTTATTGGCTAATTGAAAATACATAATGCAGTGAATGAAAATTGGCCTCGTTGGAAATATATATACCATGGATCCCAATTTTCTTGCAATGATTCATACATAACTCATTATTTTTCGTAAAAATGTATTTACTTTGGATACATAAATGTGGTTCTTAATAAGAGACACATCTAAATGATTCAAATCATTATCAACCAACTTCTTTGATAAAGAATTATCTGGCATAAATTAAGAAGGATTTCATCGATTATGTTGAACAATAATTCATATCCCTTGATTGACAAAAATGTCTCCTTGTTTTCATCCTTGTATTGGAAATGAAGACAGAGCAAATTCAATTCCTTCCACATGCCATCCTAGTATCTTTCTACATAAATTTTCCCATTCTCTCCTCAATAATGGAAATCGAACAACTCTTGATAATGAAAACTAAATTCATTCAAGAGATTCTCCATGTCCCACGTGATTAAAATGTTGGTGTATTCAAATATAACTTTACGACCTAGAGTTAGGGTTTGGGTTATTTTCTCAAGAATGATGGACACATATTGGTGTATTCAAATATAACTTTACGACCTAGAGTTAGGGTTTGGGTTATTTTCTCAAGAATGATGGACACATATGTTGCCTCGTGTAATAGATCTGGCCTATAATTATAATGAATATCCAAATATGCCAAAAAAATAACAAGATTAATCCAAAAATATAAAAAATGGAAATGCATCTTTATTAATATCAAAACCCTTGAGGTAGGGAAACGCCATAAAACTACTCCTTAAGGAATGAGATCACTCCATAAGCCATATGCTTGTCAATACAATAATCCTTCACATCCTCAATGGAGAGTCTCTAGCCTCTATATAGCCTTCATAGATACAATACCATGGGTCATACATCCAATACCATGGGCTTATTACATTATTTCCTAACTACTTGTGGTCCCTTGCATAATGTGGGTTAACCACTTTATTTATTAATTATGGCCCATGCATTTATTATCCTTACATCACATTATTTTCTTGGGTACCTTCCTATGTATCCGATATGATCCCCCCTAGGTATACCCCATATTATCCCCCCTAGACATACTACATTCCACCCCCCTTAAACATGTTTTGTCCCCAAAACATGAGAAGAACACAAATAATAAGATCTACTCAAAAGAGTAGTCCACTGGTACCATGCACGTGCATCATTCCATCTTAGCGAAATGTGAACACTCGATTTATCGAGTGCCTCGCTCTCTTAAGATGGAAGTTGGTTCTGGTGGTTCCTCTCCATTGATGTCTTGTGGATGGGTCGTCGGTTGTTTTCCTTGTTTCTAATTATTTTCCATCTTGCTAGTTGTTGTCTTGTTGGGCGATGAAGGTGGTGATATGCTGAATATTAAACTTATGGAGGATATTTCGTTCATTCCTATACTATTGGTGCATGAGTGGTGTCTGCTGCTTTTTTGGTACCTCCACTATTTGTATATGAGTGGTGCCTAGTGCTTTTTCTGGTACTTGGTTTGATGTTTATGTGTGTTTGTCAACCATCAAAAGCTCATCATCTGATGTGTCAATGTCATTAGAGATTTTTGCTTCTGCCTGGTTTCTAATGGAAATATCCTGTAATGTAAATTTCTTCTTTTTATACCAGAGCTTCATGAATTTCTTCTATACATTAACATTGACAGTACCAACTGATTCCATCCAAGTCTATCCCAAATAAACATCCACATTGTCCATATCTGAAGTATAAAAATTAGAATGCAACACATACTTATCCATATAAATCTTCAAATATTTATAAATTTGCACCTCCTCATTATCAACCTGCGTTTTTGCAATGTATTTTGCTGAAACTTGTAATTCTCTTGCTACATTAACATTAATAAAATTATGCTTGCAACTAGGATTGATAGACACACTGATATTATTATGCTGAATACATCCACGAACCTGTAATATAGAAATATTAGTAAAAAATAAGCCTTTAGGGCTCTTAGTGTCCTTCTTTCCAGATTGAGACCACTTGTCCATTATCTTAATGTCCTGCTTTCCAGCACGAGACCACTTGTCCATGATATTAGTGTCCTTCTTTCCATATTGAGACCACTTATCCATGATCTTAGTGTCCCTCTTTCCAACATGAGGCCCCTCGTCCAACAAGAGTTTTTCAATTTCGTCATGACTACATAAATTCAGAACCTCATCGTCAAGTGAACTCCACCATATAACAATCTCATCTTCCGCATAATACTTTATGGAGGCTGCCAAAGCCCCATGTTTTCAATATTAACAAATTGTACAAGTGCTTCAACAATAGGGCCATCACCTTTTCCTGTAAACTTCTTTCTAGAACCCATGAAAAGAGAGTGAGGATTTTTAGAAATTACTTATGGTTGGGCGAAATTTTAAAATGACCACAACTTTGTCAATATAGCTTGAAATCCTTATTATAGCATGTTTTCAGAAATGGAATAGTCATTCTATGTCTTCCTAATTGACCGAAATCCCGATCCGGGCACTCTGGAAACTCAAATCTGCACTGCAACGGGCCCGCCATCACAAAATTTCTGAACAAATGGCTGATTTTAAATCAACGATAACTCCCTCATCCAAACTATGATTTGACTGAATTTTTTTTAATCGGGTGATTTTTCAAGGGGAGCTGAGATATATTATTATTTGTCTAAAATTATGCACCAAAAATTGCAAAAATGTCAGGAGAGCCACTGTCCACGAATTACTGTTAGAAAAATTTATGCAACACCATTGATTTTAAATCAATGCTATCTCCCTCATTTGGACTTTGATTCAACTGAATTTTTTTGAAATTGACTATTTTTTTGCAAGGAATCCAGATCTGCTATTAGTTTTAGAAAAATTGCACCAAAATCTTCAAATATGTTCTGCAAACTCACCACCCAAAAATGTCCTACAAAAATGAAAAAAAAAAAAAAATCTCCCTAACTTTGCCCAAGAAAGTGCTCTAATTCCACTTGTAATTGATCTCATTAGGACAAACTAGTTTTTTTATGCTAGCTTCCTCATCAATATAAAATAAAAGTGCTTAAGGATTGTGTCAAATATCAAGTTTATGAGAGGGTTTATGTGTCAAATTTGTGTGTCTTTTATGAGCAATTCATGAAGTAAATTAGCTTTAAAAGCACATAAACAAAAAGTAAATTGCAGAGAATATAATACACAATAAGAACATTACACAGTAGTGATGAAGGAGTTCACCCCTCCTGGGCTACGTCTCCTTGGACCAGCTTCAATGGCTTGGCCCTCTTTGATTAATTGATAAAAAAATTGAATATAGTCATTTCTTGAGCTCTGATTTCTCTCAAACCCGCTCCAATGCACTCAGAATGTCAAAAAATACTAGGATATACTCTTTCTGAGCCTAATTTTTTCGAAATTTGCTCAAGTTATGGCCTCATCAATTTTGCCTAGGAAAGCTCCTCCAAAACTGGAGAGAACTCCAGTTAACTCCACCAAAATTAGAGGTCGTGCCAAATTTACCGGACTCCGCCAAAATAACTGCAGAGATAAGCGTGATTAGTTGAAGGTTAAGCAGAGTTAATGGAGGGTTAAGTGCTTAATCGGTGCGTTATACTGGAGCTCTCGCCCGAGGTTATGAGTATGGTTATATGGTGAGGGGGTTGGTCCCGCGGGGTTGGCCCCCTCCTCCCGCCGTCACATCATATGTGAAAATTTAAACATATGCAAAGTCCATTGGTTAATAAGGACTATGGTGTGGAGTAATGGTATGGTGTTGTGTTGTTGGGGGCGAGGTCACGAGGTCGACCCCGACCTCCGCCCGTCCTTCGGTTTGAAATTTCGTTCAATAAAATATTCCACATTTCGACCATACTTGCCATATGTTTCCATTTTGGGGATGGGGAGAGGGGGGGGGGTGGTACGTGGCAGCCCCTGGTTGCACCACATGCCTTCACTCCATTGGCCCTCCAACATCCAATCAAATTGTAACAAATCATCAACCTCATCAACCAATTCCGAAATGAGACTTGTCAACAGCTCATAGGACTAACTGGAGGAATATTCCTTGGAATATTATTTTTTCTGACTAGGTTGCCCAGTCATCATCTTGTCAATTCTGCACAAATTTTAGTTGTTTGTAAAAATGGACAGCAAGATCTAACTTTCCCATACGGAGTCGGTTTTCAATGAAATGAAGTGCGCCAGAATTAGGATGATGAGACCTATATGGTCGTTTAGGTTCCACTCCATTATGAGAAATTTGAATTTTTAGCAAATTTTTGCCCCCATTTCAGTTTTTGATCACTCCTTCCCACTGAAAGGATTTTGGACCTACAAAAGATGGTTATCTGATGAGAGTTTAATCCTCTTCACCTTTCCAAGTTCTATCGACTTGATTCTACTTGGAAAAATCTTCATCAAAACCACTTTGGTTCCTTGACATGCCTACTCTTGCAAATGGCTTGATACTTCAACCAATGTCCTCCTTTCGTTGTTGACCTTTGCTAGCTGCTTGTTGACTAATGAAAAACATCTTGCTATAACAAAGCAATCTCTTTGTCTTTGGAAAGCTTGACTGATGGCCTTCCCACTGAGAATCATGTTCCTCCTTTGCATAAACATGCATTTGATGTAAGCTTATCCTTGGAAACTCTTTTCCAATTTAAGCCCATCTGAGTGAACTACAATAATGAATTCAAATATTAGTAATCAATAGAAATAAAATGACCATTATTTTACCTCCACGGTACCGAATTCCACATTTGGAAGAATGTCTTCGCTATCTCTTTTGCTTCTTGGCCTCATGCATCATATGGTCTACAAAAGGGTTGTTGTTTTTGCTACAATCTTTTGTCATCTTTTCCCTCTTTCCACTTCTTGATTCCATCATTCTCCAATATTGACATGTTTCTCATGCCATGAATTGAGAATGAAGGCTAATCATGAGCCTCTCGCTCAAGACTGGACCTTCCAAAATCCCGAGACATCTTGTCACAAGAAAAACCACTAACTTGAAAAAAACATCATGCAAGAAACACAACTTGACGATCTCTTCCTTTTTCTCCTTCAAAGCAACAAATGTCACATCCTGTGAACATCACCATGCATTCTTACATCTTGGTATATAAACCCATCGACCAAACACAATTCAACAAAACATGCGTCTTCAAACCATTGAATCTTAAGTCAAACAAAAGCATGTACAACACTTGATGATTCTTTTCCCAAAATAACAAGAATTTCACATCTCATGAAACAATTCGTCAACATCTCCCTTTCATCCTTGGAGACTAAATCAAGTATTCCAAGTCGATAAGTCATACATGTAACAATCAATCGACCAACAAAAGTCGATCACTTATGCATGTGAAAATGATCAACACTCTCAAGTTGACAACATACATGTAAACAAAGCAATAAACCAACACAAGTCGATCACTCATGCATGTTTAAACACAATGAAACTATAAAAAAATCCATTGTTCACACACAGAAACTCCCATGCATGTATACAATGCTCAATCTCTCGCAAGTACAATCACAAGTACAAGAATCCCATTGGTATGTACGAGTACTTAAAGAGCTTAAATGACCAAATTTGCTGCAACAAAGTGAGTCGACATACTTCACTTTCAAACACCATCCTAGTGTAAAAATGCAACATGCATTCTAGAGAAAAATAAATGCATCCACATGCAAATTGAAACTACAAATTTTCATCTTTGCTGCATCTAAGTGAGTGAACATAAATCTACTTTTCCAACATCTTGCTTCGTGCAATATGCATCATACTTTCAAGAGAAAATAAATGCATTCAGATAACAAGGAAATGCATCAATAAGGAAAGATTTGCATCAATTATCAAAATAAATGCAAGGTCTTAATTGGTTAATAAATATAACCATCTCTTTCCAAACCACTTCAACGACACTTCTTTCAGATGCACTTCATCATGTGTATACTCCTGACCCACATCAACTATGGAATCCTCTTTTCCATTCTTGTCAAAATCTCTCTCCACCTTCCTCAAATGTCGGGGATGACTTGTTGGATACAAAGTCCAACACTTTTCTACAAGATGACACTTCTTATGGAAATGAGTGCAAAATAATTGCATCTTCTTTTCAACATGGTTTGCATTGTCCATTCGACCTTTCACTTTCTATCTCCTTTGTTTTGAAAGTTCCTGTGTATGGCCATCTTCTTCCAACACCTCAAAACAATATGGTTATTCAAACCACAAAAGGAACATGTAAATTTTGTCTAAATCTTATGTGAGGATTTCCCATGTTTATCATAATTAAAAGCAACTTTATTAAAGACATATTTATACCTTGCACATTAACCTCTGTCGTCTTCTTGAGGAGGTAAATTTGATGAGGTAGTGGCTCTCTTCGGAATACCAACAATGGCTTCAATGGATTTAGAGCTTTCAACATCCTCTTGTTTACCATTTTCATTAGTTGCATGCTTATGAACATCTTCTTGCAAAGTGGGTGTAAAATTTTTGCATTTATCATGAACACAAACGTCACAAGCTTGAGGTAATGAACATGTAATGAAAGTATTTCTTGGAACACCTTCATGTGCCTCCTTGGCTTTGGATAATTCTCCATCTTCTTGCTGTCCATAACCACTACTTGCATGGCTAAAAGCAATCTCTTCAACAATGGGTGTAAACCTATTGTATTCTCCACGAACACAATCTTGATGTAGTGAATATGTAATGGAATTGTTTCTTGAAACATTTCCAAAAGTCTCCACGGTTTTTGTGTTATCTACATCATCTTGTTCACCAAAACCTGGACCCATGTACCTAGACCTTCCCTCAACAACAATAGGGTTTATAATTCCTTGTGCATGTTTGCCTAACTCTTTACCTTCATAGCCCATTTTTTAAAACAATGTGGACCCTATTTCTCTAGTGTGTCTTTAAAGAACACAAAAACATTCATCTTGAGAGGGAATTGAAGATAAAAAATATTTTCATACCTCATTTTCATGCACATACTTGGCTAGGGTTTCCTTGACATCATGGAGTTGAATCTCCATCTCATGCATCTTTGCTAGGGTTTCATCTGCAATATGGAGTTGAGTCTCCATCTCATGCATATTTGCTAGGGTTTCATTTGCAATATAGAACTGAGTCTCCATCTCATGCATATTTTCAAGAAGCTCTTGCTTCTCCTCCTTCATGGCCATCAACTGCTCCTGAAGCCTACTTCTCTCCTTCCTATCTTCAACCATCTCTTGCACCACATCTCTTATGATGAAGAGTTTCTGCAACATCTCTTCATTAAAGAGTCTTGCTAAGGAAGATTGATTAGAATCGGTGTTGGATGAAGTTGCCATATTCACACTTGTAATGCATTAAAAAAAGCTTCTTTGTTGTGATTTGAGAGTTGGGTCCTCAATATTGACCTTCTCCTCTCTTAAGCCTACACACATAAACTTGCACACAGTTAAATTATCCTTGCACAAATACAAACCCAATAGCTAATTTTCTAGCTAACCTTGACAAACCCTGAGATAAACTTGGGCTAAAATGAGCTAAACTATGGCTCTGATACCAAAAATGATCTGAATAGGACAAAATAGTTTTGCTGTGCTAGCTTCCTCATCAGTATAAAAGAAAAGTTCTTAAGGATGGTGTCAAATAGCAAGTTTATGAGAGAGTTTGTGTGTCAAATTTGTGTGTCTTTTATGAGCGATTCATGAAGTAAATTACCTTTAAAAACACATAAACATGAAGTAAATTGCAGAGAATATAATACACAGTAATGATGAAGGAGTTCACCCCTCCTGGGCTACGTTTCCTTGAACCAGCTTCAATGGCTTGACCCTCTTTGATTAATTGATCAAAAATTTGAATACAGTCATTTCCTGAGCTCTGATGGCTCTCAAACCTGCTCCAATGCACTCAGAATGTGCAAAAATGCTAGGATAGACTCTTTTTGAGCCTAATTTGGTCAAAATTTTCTCAAGTTATGGCCTCATCACTTTTGCCTACGAAAGCTCCTCCAAAACTGGAGAGAACTCTAGTTAACTCCACCAAAATTGGAGATCGTGCCGAATTTGGCAGACTCTGCCAAACTAATTACAGAGATAAGCGTGATTAGTTGAAGTTTAAGTGGGGTTAATGGAGGGTTAAGTGCTTAATCGACACGTTATACTGGAGTTCATGCCTAAGGTTATGATTATGGTTATATGGTGAGGGGGCTGGTCCCGCGGGGTTGGCCCCCTCCTCCCGTCGTTACATCATATGTGAAAATTTAAATATATGCAAAGTCCATTGGTTAATAAGGACTATGGTGTGGAGTAATGGTACGTCGTTGTGTTGTTGCGAGGGAGGTCGTGGGGTTGACCCCAACCCCTGCATATCGTTCGGTTTGAAATTTTGTTCAATAAAACATTCCACATTTCGACCATACTTGCCATATGTTTCCATTTGGGGGTCCGTGGCAACCCCTGGCTGCACCACGTGCCCTCGCTCCATTGGCCCTCCAACATCCAATCAAATTGCAACAAATCACCAACCTCATCAACCAATCCCGAAATGACACTTGTCAGTGGATCATAGGACCAACTGGTGGAATATTCCAAGGAATATTTCTTGGAATATTCTTTTTTCTGACTGATCTGCCTAGTCATCATCCTGTCAATTCTGCACAAATTTTAGTTGTTTGTAAAAACAGACAACAAGTTCTAAATTTCACATACAAAGTCAGTTTTCGATGAAACAAAGTGCGTCAAAATTAGGGTGACGAGACCTATCCGGTCGTTCAAGTTCCACTCCATTCCAAGAACTTTGATTTTTAGCAAATTTTTGTCCTCGATTCAGTTTCTGATCAGTAATGAATCTGACCTACAAATATAATAGAAAGGAAATATTCCCAATAACTTCAAGAAAAAAGTATAAAAACTTCAGATCTTTATTAATATTTCCTAGGTATACCCCATATTAACCCCCTAGGTATACTACACCTCGACTCAACCTAGGGGACATCGTTGCTAATGGTGAAGGGATGGTAGGTGTATGTATTGACAATATTGTGTTTGATTTCCCAATTCCTCTCAAGTGTCATGTGATTATAAATAATCTAAATAGGTTCATCTTTTAGAGGTAGTCGAATTGGATCATAAGTGAATCATTGAACCAACATATCAACATAGCCATTAGGAACACCATCTGAGAATACATGGATCATTTGTTTTGAGAACACAAGGGCTCTATTTCACATGTCCTCCCAAGCCTAAAATAGTGTAAAGTGCAATTAATTCTAGTGTTGGGACTAGGAAAGAACTTATTCATATTGATAACACATTAAGGGTATAATTCGTTTGCTTAGGTGGACCTAAAATATTATGGAGCCCAGTAAAGTTCCATTCAAATTGAAAGGATAAGAATTTTACAATTTTCAATGCAAAATGTTCATTGGCATACCACATAAGATTCATCATGTTACAATGTGGTATTCTCTAGTGCTACCACTTATTGTCTCGAATATATATATATATATATATATATATATATATATATATATATTTGACATCTTTATGTCACATGAGCTTGAAATATCATGAAATTGTTAAAATTGAGCATTGGATCCATCAAAAAGATTTGTTAAAGTTTGAAACATGAACAATAAAGTCCCTTCAATTTTTTTAATATTAAACATTAAAAAAAAAAACAATTGAAAATCTTCATTAAAAAGTACTAGACAAACTGAATTTTAAACATAGTTAATACCCACATAAGGTACAAGAACAAAGTTTGAAAATGATCAAAACATAAACATAAACTACTCCTACAATGGAGTATATAATACCAATAAACCCAATATGATGAAAAATTTCAATTATATATAGTGTTGAGAATTGTTCATTTAAAAAATAAATAAAAGAAAAACCACCCCAATTTTTAAACCGAAATAATTATAGTATGTCCAATAAGAAAAAATGCCCATAATTACTGTTATTATATTGCAACATGCAATACCAAAATATAAAAAGTCTCTATTACACTTGACAACCATCCTAAATTTCTTAGGACGTTTATGTTCCCTCATTTGGATTGAATAGTAACACAAAATTATATCAACCAATTTATAGATTGAGTGGGTCTAATGGTAAAGAGCATGTTTCCTCTTAAAAGATTATGAGAGAATGGAATATGTCTGTCTTACTCAATTTAGCAATCAAATCATTAATAATAATATTTTAGTTTTTTTTATGATTATGATAAATATTATATCCACTAATAACATTTTAGCTTTTATTAAAATAATAATTTAGCTTTCATTTTGTCTGTAAACCGTGAAAATTTTAAGGTTGTTTTTTGGTCCGTGAACCGTGAAAATTTAAAGTTTTTTTGGTCAGTGAATCGTGAAAATTTTTAGGTTTTTATTTTTTCAGGGAACCGATATCAGTTGTTCAAATTCATTCAAAAATTGTCTACTAGACGACACAGAATTTTGAGGTTTTTCCATTCATTTTTCCAAATCATCCCAATTCTAAGACATTGAATTTTTAAAGCCTTTTTAGGTAGAAGATATTACTTTTCCAAATGTTTAAGGTTTTTTTTGGAAAAGATATCAAGTAGGTTTAAAAAGCTTATAAAATAATTTAGAAATTTTGGTAAAAATTTGAAAATTTAATGTAAAATTTTTTGAAAATTTAAATTACAAGTGTTAAATTTCAAGATTTTTTTAATGATATTAAATCTGTTTTCATTATCAACAAAAACAATTCAAACACTCTAGATTTTTTAGATTTTTAAAATTTTTTTACTAGATTCAGACATCTGCTGATCATGATGGCTCCAACGAAGACTGTGGAGATGGAGATATAGCGTAAGGCAGAGAGGAGTAGCCCAATCCATAGCTAGGCGGAGCTATGTTTTCAATTTTTCGGACTGTGATTGATGAGGGAGCTTCAACGTGTATTATCAATTTAGCATTTAACCTATTCTAAATTTCTTGCTAAGTGAGTATACAAATAGCGATGATGAAGAATTTATCGTGTGAATCCTCTCCAAAATCAATCCAGGCAAACAAACGGTTTCGGGTGTTCCATTTTAGGGTATTTGTAGACATCTTGAAATTCAAGAAACTCCAAGGATTCTAGTTGTTTCTAAATCCCACAAATAGCATTTTGGGTATCTCCAAATAAAATCCATTAACATAAATTGCATTTTGGTTTACGAAATTTATATAGAAGATGCGAGCAGAGTGGAGTTTGAGTATTCTTGGTTCAGGTTTCTTTCTTTCACATTTAGTTTTATTCGAATGCAAATAACGGTATTGGAACAAGAAAGCGTTCGATTATTTATGTTGAATTTTTAGATTAGTCTGTTTTTAGTACATAATGATTAGTTCGATGATTAGGTTGGAACATATTTTTCTTATTTGCGACTTTATGAATAAATTAAAGCATTCTTTTACATCAATGTGTAGGATGCAATGGTTTGATATTTATTTATTTTTATTTTTTTCCTCATCATTATCCTTTCTTATTTCTTCTGCTTAACCTTTTCAATTTTATTTCCGGACTTTTCACTTTCTCAGAGATGGCCACAGTGTTATTTTTTACTCCAGATTTAGAGTAGTGTTATTGCCTCCCTCCATAGAAATTGTGGTTGCCAAGGATTGAACTTGTAACCTCTCCCCCTTTCAAAAACCACCCTCTGTTCATAATAAGCCACCCTCCTTCCTATAACCCATATTAACCCATATAACGGTAACTCAAAGCTCGAGCATGATAAAATGGTGCAACTTTATAGGTTCAGATTATGTAATTTTTTTATTTTACTAATGATTAATTCCAGATGATTCGGTTTTTCGAAAACATAAACCTCAAATCTAAATGATAAGAGCGTGTTAATACATGTCATTTGTATGGTATTTACTTTGTTAGTGAAGTAGTACTTCTCATTTGCAATAAAAGTTGTTAAATTTAATTTGGTTTATATCCGGTAATGAGCGATATCAATCAGTAGGATATATACATTAAATTTTGGGGCACATTGAGTTGAAAGAGCAATGCGATTCGTAGTGGTACATCTCAAATTTTATTAATTTTTTTTTTTTTTTTACAAAAAGCTGAGTTTTTAAACATAAAAGCTTTGACAGGTTTCTTATAAAAATGTATGAAAAAATGAGTTATATGTTGTACTGGATTTCTGTTTTAATTAAAACGTGAGTTTAAAAGGTTGAAAACAATATGATATTAAGTAAATTAAAGTGGATTTTGAAATTATTATTTAAACTTAAATAAATTTATAAAATTTTATTTATTATTTAAAAATTTTACTAGGCGGAGCTATGAAAATACTTCACCGAAGGCGTTCTACTTTTTGGACAGGTTATCTCAAAATTTGAAGTCTATGCTCATACACACATCCTATGAGCTGGGAAAAATTACATACATTGCAGGCATTTTTTCGGTGGATTCCAGTCCTCTGGAGGACGGATTCGCTTACCTTGGCTTCAGGATGAAACCCAACAGATATCTCTTATTTCAGATTGGAAATGGTTAATAAACAAGTTTGAATCTAGGTTTTCAACCTAGGCACACAAATGACTATCAATGGGTGGTAGGTTGATCCCTGCTAAATTTGTTTTGCGGTTTGCTGTAATCTTAAAAAAAATATAAAATAATTTAGAAATTTTGGTAAGATTATGAAAAAATCTTGGTAAAGATTTTTGAAAATCTGGGTTAAGTTGTCAAACTCCAGTATTTTAGGTGGCTTAAGGGTTTTTGATAGCGCTGAATCCATTTCCACCATAAAAAATGCAATTCAAACTCTCCAACTGCCTGATTTTTTGAAATAAAAATTACCGAATTCTCGCAAAAAACTGCCGTCCAAGCTATTATGTTGGGTCAGTAGACAACTCCTAAGATATTAGTCTATTGGATACATTTATATATGTTCCCAGAGCTATCATAAAACATATAAACACCATTATTGCAAACTTCCTATGGTCTGGTGCAAGGGGGTTATAAATATCATCTTTATCATTGACTAAAATCTCAATGCAGAAGGAGATAGGTGGATGGGGTTTAAAAATGAAGTTGTCTATGGAGGCTGAGGACTTGCCCGGATAACCAAAAGTGGCCCGAATCTGAATAAAAAAAATTAAGAAATCTTGCAGTAGCAGTGTTTGAAACACCCAAAATATTGAAATTTGATAACTGTAACTTGGATTTACAAAAAGTCTAGAGCTAGAAGCAACGCTTTGTAGAAGCTCTCAGCGTTGGGAAATAGTTAGAGCGAGATCTCCCCATCCTCTGCTGATCATGATGGCTCCAACGAAGATTGTGCAGATGGATATATTGCGTAAGGCAGAGAGGAGTAACCCAATCCATAGCTAGGCGGAGCTGACGTGAAAATACTTTACCGAAGAAACCAGCGGAGAACCAGCGGGTGTGAGACGATGACGAGTCGCTAAGGTAGCAGACATTCGATTGGGTACACCAGAAGTTTGGCCAGGCGAAGTTGGCATCTGCAGGGTATGAGAAATATTTCCGTATTTGAAGGTTTGAGACGATGGCGAAGACTAGAGAATTATTTTCAGGCGTTCTACTTTTTAGACAGGTCTCCTCGGAACAATGTGTGCATCTATTCCACATTATCTCAAAATTTGGGGACGCCTCTGGTTTATTTATGAACTGTTTGAAGTCTATGCTCATACACACATCCTATGAACTGGGAAAAATTACAGACATTGCAGGCATTTTTTCGGTGGATTCCAGTCCTCTGGAGGACGGATTCACTTACCTTGGCTTCAGGATGAAACCTAACAGATAACGTAAATGTCATTTCAGATTGGGAATGGTTAATAAACAAGTTTGAATGTAGGTTATCAATCTGGGCACACAAATGGCTATCAATGGGTGGTAGGTTGATCCTTGCTAAATTGATTCTGCAGAATATATTAGTCTATTGGATGCATTTATATATGTTTCCCAGGGCTATCATAAAACATATAAACACCATTATTGCAAACTTCCTATGGTCTGGTGCAAAAGGGGGTCATAAATATCATCTTGTGTCATTGGCTAAAATCTGGTATATGTCCAGGGATATATTCACAACATCAGATCATTCCCTCTCATCTAATTCATCTATGCTCAGATGCATTTTCATTCAATGGAATGTTTCTACATACAATTTTTTTTAAGTGAGAGTTTGTATTTTGGATATGGTTATGTTTATGTTGGCTTTTAGTATATAGGGTTTTTCCTACATGAATGTTTTTTTATTTCTAACATATTGAGGCATAATTTTGTGCTCTCAATTATGATGGATATGCTCCTTTCATATTTGTGGCATATTAGTCATATTTAAAAATGGACTTTCTTTAATAGAACATGTTTGATTTTTCTCTCCTGGGAAATTGATGGATATGCTACTTTCATATTTGTTGTATATCAGTCATATTTAAACATGGACTTTCCTTAATAGAACATGTTTGATTTTTCTCTCCTAGCAGAAATGCATTTTCAGGAAATAGATGTCAATTCCCCAGATTGTAATGCATTTTCAGTGAAAATGTCAATTCTCTGAAGCAACTTAGAGAGTGGTAAGGCATTTTCAGGAAAAAGATTGCAATTTTCCAAAGAAATTCAAATTTTGAATGCTTTCTCCAAATCATAAGGCATTTTCAGGGAAAAGATGTCAATGTTCCAAAGATATTCACTTTTAAAGTATCATTTTGCTTACATGACACTGCATTTTAAGGCTTTCTCAGGGAAAAGATGTCAATTCTCCATATGGTAGGGCATTTTCAATGGAAAAATGTTAATTTCCAAAGCAATTTAGAGAATTGTAAGGCATTTTAAGGGAAAATATGTCAATTCTTCGCAGCAATTTAATTTAAAAGCTCTCTCCAAAGTGTTGTTGGAGTTTTCCAATGTTTCATTTACCTATGAGCTAAGTATGGTGAGTTGTAAGTTTATATTGGAAGTTGCATTTATCGAGTTATCGTAGTTATCTTTATCTGACACTGAGCCTCCTCCATTATTATATAAAGAATACTTTCTATGTACATTGACACAAGTTTGTGAGTAATTCAATACTCTTAACATTGTATCAGAGCTAGCGATTCCTGCCTTGCTGATCTTTTTTGATTTCTCATTATTTTCTTAAGATATGCGCGGAGTTTTGTTCTACCGAGATCTCGGAGAGGATGATCCTTGCAAAGGATTCGTTTGATTGGTTTCTTCCGGGTCAAAGATCTTTTCTCCAGTGTGATAGGGATTGCTACTGGATCTGAAGGGCTTTTGGTCGCTCAGATTCTTGGTAATCAGATCAGACATTAAAAGGATTTTGGGAAATGACTGTCGGATCAGATGTAATGTTGTAGAATATTCGAAGGTTCGATCAGTAAAGATTGGAGTGTGCTCTTCTGCCAAGTTATGGCTGGGGTAATGAATCAAATCGACAACCCCTGGAGTCTGGGCATTTAAGTTTTGTTCTTTATAGGAGCCTTCATTGCGGGCTAAGCATTGCACCTACAGACTCTTCTTGGACTCGAACAAACTGGCAGCATCAACAATAGCAGAAAGGTTCACATTTTGTTGAGTGGCCCACGAAGGATATAACATTTGTGATTTGTGATTGGAGTTGTGTTTAGTGTGATTTTTTGATGTTTTCATGTGGGAATCTTGTTTTTGTTGAAAAAAAGAAGTGAAATCTTGATTTGCATTATTTAAACTATTTTTTTATTGTATATATGGATTCAGTGCTCTGAAAATATTCCTAGGGCACTTAGATGGTTATCCATCAAACTTGTCATTGCAATAAATTCCTACTGAATTTTAGAAAAATTAAACAAGAAAAATCCACCCAAAAAACTTCCAAAAAATCACACTAAAGACAACTCATTTGTCATCCATATGTCGTCTAGTAGTGTTCATAAGGTGCTCAATTGACTCTCCGATCACGAGCATCACAATTCTTATATACAAACAAGTTTCAATAACTACATCTTGAAATTTAAATCAAATGTCAATCCACGTTGTACTTGGAAAAGTTTGAGGCCTGCATGTTCTCAAGTTCTTTTGCATGTTTTTGAAGAAGCTGACATTGAAGAGCCCGATTCTCCTCAGACTTTCTAAGCCCCCTTACACAAAAAAAACATTATGAAAATGAAAAGTGTTGAAATAAAAATTTATATTAAAAAAAAAACTAAAAAACATTTTAAAATAATTGAAAAAAAAAAAAAAACAAAATTTATTATTATATATATATATTTAAGAAAAAAAATAATAATATAAAAAACATTTTAAAATTAGATTGCATTAAGTAAGTCATTCAACTATGGGAACTTTAAATAACTCATTCAACTATGACCATTTCCAAGAGAGGTAGCCGTAACTCACTAATTTTTCATGATTTTTTAATAGTCCACTTAGCACTCATTGCATAGGGATTTTTTAATAGTCCACTTAACACTCATTGCATCGGGTGATGCTGGGGTGAATAAGTAGGATTGAAACTAGTGAAATGAATCACATAGCGTCAATCAACACTTCCTTAACCAAGACTTCCCAATATAATGCAATGAGGAAACCCCTCAATACTTAAACATTTAAAAAAAAAAAAATTTAATAATAATAATAATAATAATTAAAAAATATAAATGAAAAAAATAAAATAAATTAAAAATATAAAAATTAAATTTAAAAAAATAAAATAAAATAATATATATATATATATATATATATATATATATATATATATGATGATGATGATGATGATGATGATGGTTAACGTTCAATAAGACCAATATTTGGTCTATCGGACCTAAAGAAAAGAGTTATTTAATTTGATTTATGATTTTATTCCTATGCTCAAAAAGCTTGGAGAGAAGCCTTCCGAGCTCACTATAATTTTGACATCTTAAAAGGCTAGGAAGGTCAGTATTGCTACAAAGATTATGAAATCGAGCTCTAATGTGGTTGTACGCGGGGCACTCTAAGAGGAAGTGATTTTCATCCTCGATGTTCATATTCTCATAGAGATGGCATATCCTTTCCATCCATGGTGTTTTATGAACTGTCCAACGACCTGTTTCACTATGGAGCTCATGAGAGTTCGTTCTAATCTTGGCTATACTAATTTTCTTCTTTGAGCTAGTTAATACAGAGAGATACTTTTGATCTTCTAAGGTGGGGTTGATGACCTCCTTATAATACCTTAATTTTCTTTTAGCTGCTAGATCTTTCTCACACCACATTTTTTCTTTGAACTTAGAAGTAACAATTTTTTAAATGTTATTAATGTTTTGCAATGCAACATTCTCGTCGATCTCCCAATGGTTTAACCAGGCCCTGGTGTCTTTATACCAACCTCGTTTAAGCCTTAGGTGGTTTTGGCTGGAATTTAAAGCTAGCTTAGGAAGTCTATAGTCTCCTATGCTATTGAGCTTGTGCTTGTACAATAGAAGCCTAGTCATAGCTAGGCTCTCGATAGGGGAAAGATCCACTTCTATAAGGAGAATAGGATAGGGCGTATTGCTTTTAATTTTAAGGTTATACGTTATAAAACGTTTCTGGATTTGCTCAATCTTTCTCTAGGAATATCTAGAGATGCTGCAACCTCAAACCTCACATCCATATAAGATAACAGGAGTGACTAAAGTTTCAAAGAGGAACTTCTTTCTATCCCACATTACGAGGTTTGTCGTTTTACAATTATTTTCAAGACCAAAATAAGCTTTCCAACCCCCATTAATTCGTTTCTGAATGCTATAGTTCCAGTTGAGCTTGTGATGAATATCAATTCCTAAGTACTTGTAAGAAGACACTTCCTCCAAGTTACTATTGTCATACATAAAATTAGTGTAAGTGTCCTTCTTGGATTTGATAATCATAACTTTTGTTTTGTTAGTGTTAACAAACATACCCATGGTAGAGCAGAACTTAAAATAAACTTGTTGCTTATCAAGACTGTGATAGGCACTGCGATGAATAGATTAACATTTGCCAATATAAAGAAGAAGGATGATGACTATTCCAGCTAAGATCATGCTATCACAACCTGCTTCCTCTAAAAAACCTTCTAGCTTGTCGATGTAAATGCCAAATAGGGTAGGGGAGAGGGGGCAACATTGTTTAACTCTGATATTACACTTAATATCTTTCGACCACCTCTCATTGCTCTTAAACTTGACAATTACATTCTCGTATAACCTTATAGCAGCAGCTCTCAACTTGAAAGTAACCTTTCGCTCTTCTAATATATTCCATAGGTTATTTCTAGGAATCGTATCGAAAGCCTTTCTAAAGTCTACAAAGCAACAAAAGAGATTGGATTTATCATTACGACATTCCTCCACAATGATCCTAAGCGTAACGAGGTGGTCTGTTGTTGAGTCCCACAAGGAAAACCCGCTTGGCCTTTATCCCGCTAACCTTCAATTTCAAGCCAAATGCTCAACTTCTTTTCCAAAATAATACCATATAAGTTGGCTAAGAGAGGGATGATCATAATTGTTCGATAATTAGAAGGTTTATTTGTATCCCCACTTTTAAAAAAAGGGATAATGAGGCTCTGAGTCCAAGGTTTAGGGAACCCTTGCTTGACCGCTTGGTTGAAAAGCTTGTGGATGTGGGGGATGAGGACAAGACCTTCAATTTTTAATATTTCCGCCTGGTAACCTTCAATGTATTTAGCTTTCCCATTTTCCAGGCGTTTAACCCCAAAATCAATGTCTTCTAATGAGAAAAATTCTTTCGTTGTGAGCAGCGTTTCAAAATCCCTCGCATTTGGAGATTCATAAAGCTTTTTAAGATAGGAATTACAACTGTGTAAAGAAATTTTATTATTATCTTTAGTTTTTCTAGTTAGAATCTGCCTCCAGAATTTCTTAGGAGCCACCTTAGAGAGGTGTAAGAGGTTCTCTTGTCTTTTACGAATATATTTCCTTTTTTTCCTTTTAGTTAGGGCTTTGTAGATATCTATCTTGTTAATTTTGAGAGATTCATCAACAACTTCCTTAATTTCTCTCCTCGCACTTTTACAATCTTTGTCATACCATGGGTTGGTTTTGATATTTCTTTTATTACTTGAGACTTTCAATTGAGAACTTGTTAATAGAATATGAGAGGGTTGTAGTAAAATTATGATAGAGGTCATCTATGTTGTCTATACTAGATAAAGGAAGCAAATTAATTTTTAATTCATTTAGAAGGAGATCGTTTTTATTTCTATCAAAGATTAAGTTCTTTTGACTATAAGGATTATCTTCTATGATATCTCTATGCATGACAAAATTGAGAGTTATGAGTAAAGGCCTATGATCAGAGTCAGGCTCGTGGTCGTCTAAGATGTAAAAATTTATTATTTCGTTGTATAAAGGGAGATCAGAAATAACATAGTCTACCACGCTCCTGCCAAGCCCATGGATGCATGTCATCTTGCTAGATTTGGGCCATTTCTTTAAACCGTTGCAAATTATGAGATTCTGAGCACTACAGAGCTTGACTAGCTCTGACCCAAACAAATTATCCCCAAGGTCTTCAGAGCTCCTTTTGTACCGACTCTAGAAATTAGTATACACTAAGCATGCATACATCTAGATTCCCCTAATCTCACAATATTTAACTTCTTTCAAAATACAGAATCATTCCATTGTTAATATTTGCGGAAAATTAATTGTAAACACATGTGAAGCATAAATAAAAACAATTGCACATAACACAGTTGTTTAACGGGAAAGCCTGAAGCTGAAAACCCCAACTACCATATATTATGTATCATGGAGATCATGTAACAATATCATACAAAGCTTAGTACATCAAGCTCTCAGTACAATCAATCGTCACACACTAACATGAAGAAATCTACAAATCCATGCACTAATTTCTTGCCACCTGATAGCCTGCCTCCACTGCGCAATCCCTGCTGAAGAAGACCCCTGAATGAATTCGAATTGGCCTTGCCTTGACTACGCAATCCTCATTGGCAACTCCAATGTGTGTGTGGTGCAATCAATGCATCAGGTCACAACGGATAGTCCATCTTGCCCTTTCACCTATCTCTCCATAGGTCTCCTTGGGCCGCCATGCCTTTGTGGTTATTGTTGTATTTTTCGGTTGATTAATGAGTTATTATTTGTGAATTAATTAAATAATTAATTCACTAAACTCTCACTAGTGTATCTTTCAATTAGACTAGATACAACTAGCTCAACTGAGTTTAACTCACTTAACTGAGTTAAACTAAATAACAACTCCTGTAACTACTCTTCCAACTCTGTCATAAATTTGCCACTTCAATTCTAACTGAGTCCTCCATGCATGAGTAACCAATAACCCTAGGAATTATGTAATTCCTTCAGCCCACTGATTTTCCAAATCTGTTCACTGAGATAAAGTGCTCCAAGAGAATAAGTTGATATTTATTGTCAGATTATTATTAAGGGCTAATAACAATCGACATGCACCTATTTTTGGATTGACGATCTATAAATAGGCTTCACCCAATATTCTAAATAAATTTCATCTATTTTTCCAACAATCTGACCATCCACAAATAGCATCCTGCAACTCATAGAACATGATCCATATGTCTAAAAATAGGCATAGTCTAAAAATAGACTTTGCGCCAAAAATAGCCTGCGGGCCCACTTCGTGAGGCGACTTCATTTCTAAACTCATATCTTGTTGAATCTCAAAATTCCTCTCAACGAAGATAGGGATTATCCTTCACCCAAATCCACTGCCTCTATGGTATTCAAATTTTCTCCCACATTGAGCGCCTTCGTCATAATATCTGCTTCCTGATCTTCCGTAGGAATGTACTGAAGCAACATGATCTTCCGCTGCACACAATATCTGATATGATGATACCGGATATCGATATGTTTAGATCTATCATGAAACACATGATTAATCGAGAGTTTAATGCAACTCTGATTATCACAATGTATCACTGTAGGATCTAAATGTGAATCGAACAAACCAACCAGGATCTTCCTCATCCAGATAGCCTCACATGCAACTTGACTTGCTGCCATGTATTCTTCTTCCACTGAACTGAGTGCCACAGATCTTTGTTTCCTGCTGTACCAAGAAAATGTCGTAGATCCGACACTAAAAATCCCCCTTGATGTGCTCTTTCTGTTTGTTGGGCTACCTGCCCAATCTGCATTCGTGAAGCCATACCTTCACCTGTATCATCTGCTCTGCCATAAGCCACACTCAGATGTGCCCCTTAGATACCTCAGGACATGCTTGCCTGCCTTCCAAAAGAGCTTGGTAGGCTTAACCATCGCTTGTGAAGGTTGGTTTACCGCATAGCATATGTCCGGTCTTGTATTAACTAAATACATGAGCGAACCAACCAATTGTCAATAAACAGTGGCATCCACTACCTCTGCCGATGTAGCATCCTCTTTCCTCCAATTTTCTGGAAGAGGAGTGTCGATAGGCTTGCAACCTTGCATGTGAAACTTCTCCAGTATCTCCCGAGCATACTTGCCTTGAGACACAAACATTTCACCTTCCTGCTGCCATATTTCCAATCCAAGGAAATAATGAAGGAGGCCCAAATCCTTCATCTCAGACACCTTTGCAAGATCTGCCTTGCATGAGTGTATCAACTACTCATCACCTGTTAGTATTAAATCATCAACATAAATAACAATGATTAAAAGCTTACCCTCCACCACAATTTGGTACAGGTTTTCATCCGCCTCACTCTTGTTGAAGCCAAGTCCAATGAAATAGCTGTTGATTCGTGTGTACCAAGCACAAGGTGCTTGTTTCAACGCATACAAAGCTCTTTTGAGCCTGTACACATGCGACTCGCTGTTGAAGATCTCAAATCCTTCAGGCTGCTCAATGTACACCTCTTCCTTAATGATCCCATAAAGGAACACAGTCTTCACATCCATCTGATGAATGTGCCAACCCATATGCGCTGAGAGAGCAAGGATGGTCCTTATGGAAGAATACCGTCTGACAGGTGCAAAGGTTTCTTCATAATCAATCCCCTCGACCTGTGAGAAGCCCCGGGCAACAAATCTTGCCTTATACTTCTCGACGCTCCGATCAGCAGCTTGCTTTACCTTGTAGATCCATCTTGATCCTACAACTGATTTTCCCACCGGCCTTGGAACAATCTCCCAAGCATTATTTCTGACAATGGAGTCATACTCCACCATGGAATCTACCCATGTGGGCTCCTGCACTGCTTCTTCAAAAGAATATGGCCCTATAACGATACACTTGCTCATAAGAGCCATGTATCTAGTAAAACGGTCAGGTGACTGTCTCTGTCTGTGCTGTGATGTAGGGACTCCTACATTCTGTGCCACATCAAGCTTCATCTCTCAGCTTCTGTGGTACGATTTCTGCCTTATCTGATGTTTGGTTCTGCATGAGTGGACTCCTCCATTCCATGAATATCCTCTTGTGGGTGATCCACATCTGGAGGCTCATCTTTCGGAACAAGCATTTCCTTCACTGCATGCAAGTCTAGCTCCATCTCAGGCATAGCTCGTGCATCACCCATGATCTTTATGTTCTTCCTCTTCACAACCCGACTCTGCTGTGGGTTATGAGGCGCTATGAGTTCTCTTCGAATTCCTTCCTTGCTACAAAAGCCTTTGAATTCACTCGAGATGTATTCACCACCATTATCACTCCGTAGAGCTTTCACTGGCTTCCTCGACTCCTTCTCCACCAATGCTTTAAACTCATAGAACTTTGAGAATGTTTCGCTCTTCTTCTGCATGAAGAAGATCCAACATCTACGAGAATAGTCATCAACAAATATAACATAATACCTGTGTTTTGTTGTTGAAGCAACCGAGAAAGGTCCACATACGTCTGTGTGAATTCTCTCCAGGATCACCGAAGCATGGTTCTCCTTCTCTTGAAATGTGGTCTTCACAAAATTACCCATAGTACATCCCTTGCACTGATCTAACTGCGCAGGAGTACCCTTGGGAAGTCCAGTAAAAATCTGCGGCAAAATCTTCAAGGCGCCATGGTGAAGATGGCCCAATCTCTTGTGCCATAATTCGCCCTCATCCCGGCTCACCACTTCTTCTACTTTGCCCACCATTGCAGCGTAGCCATCTACCTCTAGCTTGTAGAGATTCTTTACTCGAATCCCTATCTTCTTGGTTTGAGCCATTGTTTTATGTCGAAGGAAGGCTTTTCCCTCACTGAAAACAACATCATAACCTTTGTCTTCCAACATTGCAACTGAGACCAAGTTCTTCTTCAGACCTGAAACATGCATAACATCCTTCAACATGAATGGATTACCAGACTCCCTCTCAAAGGTAATTGTCCCAATTTTGGTCGCACTGTATCGACCATCGTCGCCCATCTCTATATGCATCTGGAGGTCCTTCTCCTCCAAGTCACTAAACAACTCTTTGTCTCCCGTCATATGGAAAGACGCACCACTATCAGGATACCACACCGATCCCATATAGCTTGAAACCAAGCATGCGATCAAAGAGAAATCAAGTTCGAATTGCGAGGCTAAGGCCTCTCCATCTGCAGCTCCAATAGCCTACTTGTTCTTCTTCTTCTGTGGGCAATTAGTGGCAAAATTCCCATGTTCGTGACAGTGAAAACACTTCACTTTGGACAAATCCTTCTTCTTGCCTTTAGCATCGAATTTTGAAGGAAATTTCTTCCCCTTCCCTTTCCTTGCTTTGGCAGCCAAAGTGCAATTCTCTTCATCTTCGTTCTTCGATGAAGAGCCATCCTTGGTACCCCGCCTTATCTCCTCCTGCACAAGATCCGACCAAAGTCGCTCCCATCCCAGCAGTTTCTCCCGTCCATTAATAGAGTCTTCCTAGCTATGCCAACTCTTCAGAAGCCCAAGGAGAGCCAAGCTCACCAAGTATTCATCATCAACAGTAATCCCCACACTTCCCAGTTCATCTCTACGGTGGAAAAAATTCGTGAGATATTTTGGAATGCTGTCGCCCTTCTCCATTTTTATTTTTCTGAGCTTGTCTTTCAGCGCCAACTTCCTCTGGTCGTTGCTGCTTTGGAAAAAATCTGTCAAAGCCTTCCACATTAAAAATGGAGTGGCTTTCCCATGAAGGCTGGACACAAAATGGTCCTTCACACCTTCCAACATAATTCTTCTTGTCTTTTCTATCTTCTTTTTCCATGTGTCAAGTAATGCAACATCGCTAGATCCCAGCTTAGGAACATCGCTATCGATGAACTCCTTCAGTCCATTATCCTCCAGCACCGTCTCCATCCTATCCTTACAAGCTATGTAATTCGAGCTCCAATCAAGGGCATACTTCAATCACAACCCATTGAAAGACATTTCAATGTATACTCAACTTCTGCACCAAGAATTTTCTGTAGCAAATTCGAATTGTCCACCAGCACAAACTCAACAATTCTTCACAATTGCAATCTTCAAGAATTAACACTGCTTCGATACCATGTAGAAATTAGTATACACTAAGCATGCATACATCTATATTCCCCTGATCTCACAATATTTAACTTCTTGCAAAATACAGAATCATTCCACTGTTAATCTTTTGCGGAAAATTAATTGCAAACACATGTGAAGCATAAATAAAAGCAATCACACATAACACAGTTGTTTAACGTGAAAGCCTGAAGTTAAAAACCCCAACTATCATATATTATTTATCATGGAGATCATGTAACAATCTCATACAAAGCTTAGTACATCAAGCTCTCAGTATAATCAATCGTCACACACTAACATAGAAGAAATCTGCAAATCCATGCACCGATTTCTGCCCTCCTGCTAGCCTGCCTCTACTGCACAATCCCTGCTGAAGAATAGCTCTAAATGAATTTGAATTACCCTTGCCTTGAATATGCAATCCTCATTGGAAACTCCAATGTGTGTGTGGTGCAATCAATGCATCACTATAGTCACAACAGATAGTCCATCTTGCCCTTTCACCTATCTTTCCACTTTTGGGTTTATTGGGTTTCCTGTTTGCCATTCTGCTTGTAGTTAAGCGTTGTTATGTTTAGGTTGATTAATGAGTTATTATTTGTGAATTAATTAACTAATTAATTCACTCATACTCTCTACTAATTATTAATTCGTTGAATAATAGCTCAATTGATCTAGCCAGACAAACGATAGGCAAAATTTAAGCAATTCCTTGACTCAGCAAATTCCAAATCGTACTGGCTAAGTGCTCCAAGAGAATAAGTTGTTGGATAGAGTCCGATTATTATTAAGAGCTAATAATAATCGAGATGCATCTATTTTTAGATGAACGATCTATAAATAGACTTCGCCCAATATTCTAAAAACATAATTTCATCTATTTTTCCAACTTGATCAACCTTCCACAAATAGCATCCTGCAACTTCTGAAATATGATCATCATGTCTAAAAATAGACATAGTCTAAAAATAGAGTTGCGCCAAAAATAACCTGCGGGCCCACTTAGTGAAGGCGACTCTTTTCACTAAGCTCATCATCTTGTTGAGATCAACACCGGCTAGCGAGTAAGGTCTTGTACGCCTTGAAGGATTGGGGTTGGAATGATTGCTTGTAAGAATAGCTTGGTTGCTTGAAGTTCAAGCATTAAAGTCACCAGAAAAATGAGAGACTCTTTGGCGGAGCTTCGAGGGGGGCGTCGGTCGTTCGAAACTCTGCGGATCCACACGATCACGGCCTCGCACGGGCCTACCGCGGCCAAACCATGCGAGCGCAAGACGGATGCATCTAAACAACTCTCTCACCGATTCGCCTCATGGAGGGCATAAGCTTCCGGCGGGGGGTTCGACCGTCACCTTCAGGCCTTTCATTTTCGGCAGCATCCCCTTGGATACCTCCAACATCCCATCCAGCTCCAGATCTGGGGGAAACATCAATGAATCGGCGCCAAAAGGATCTGCGTCTATGGGGCACACTCCAAAAACACAACGCGCAAGATTCGTCCCCATGCAAGCCCATCTCGGAGAAAATACCTAGACTAATCATTGAAGATCCATGGATAGATGAATACCGAGACCACATGAGTAAGCATGCCCTGATCTGCAGGTTCATGGGGGTTTGACTTAATGAAAAGGCTCTCTGCTGGTGGATAAACCAGAAATGGAAACCCAAAGGGGACTACGATCTTCAGCTAGGATAGAGAAGCTTTTTCACCATCATCTTCGCTCACAGGGATGACAGAGATTTCATCTTCGAAGGAGGCCCGTACTTCTACAACTCTGTAGGATTATAAATAATGTACTGGAGGCCAAACTTCGCTCCAGAACAAGAATATTTCAAAAACGTTCCAGTATGGATTCGCCTTCACTCTCTGCCTATGGATTACTGGAACGAGCACATCTTGGAGGCCATAAGAAACCAGCTGGGAGTCTTCATCAAAGCCTCAGATCTCACATCAAAAGGTAAGTACAAAGCCTATGCTAGAATTTGTGTTTACCTGGATATTTCAGGACCCCTCCCAGGCCATATGGAGCTTATCCATAAAGGACAGCAATGGAAGAAAACCATTGATTACAAAAATATCCCATTCAGATGCCGAACATGCCGATAGCATGGACATCTCAGTCATGGCTGCCCTGCTAATCAACCACAGCCTCAGGCCCAACAGGAACAAGTGGCTACTCCAACACCTGGTTTCACCTCCATCTCAAGAAAGAACAAAGGGAAGAAAGGCAAAAAGCCTCCGAAACCCCCCACCAACACTACCCCCACTAATAATGCCTCCACCCAGCAAAATAGCTTTGAAGTTCTGAGCAATCTTGACCCATCGGAGAACCCTTTAGTCTCTCAGGCCCTCACTGACTAGGATCCAACAGTATCAATTCAACCCTTGCCTACAACCAACACTCCAAGCACAACCTCTAATTCAACCCACGCCCAGGCATCGCAACACAAACCAGACTCCTCTCCCATCCAGAATAATACCAGCCAAACCTCACTGCAAACCCCTTGATGCACATAAATGCAACCAGACCAGCCCTCCACAACCACTTTAATCAATCCTCTGGAGGATATCCTTGGCGATCTAGATCTTCAAAAGGTCAATGAGCAATGGTCCAAATTGGGAGTCGATGCCATTCCCCAAGAACACTTGGAGAAGATAGGAATGGCCTACTTGCAGTTGGAATACATCAACCAGAATGCAACCAAAATGCAATGGGGAAATAATAGCCAAATAGGAATTCAAGCAAACATGGATTTGGATCAATACAAGCCACAAGGACCAGGCAGAAAAAGAGGGCGCAAATCCACAAGACAGCAAATACAAGAGCTAGGAAGACGCCTAATCAATGAAGGAAAAATCAGGGCCTTGGTCCTATCTGCTCCAAAGATAGCTCAATGAAAATCACAACCTGGAACATCAGGGAGCTCAATGACACCACCAAAAGAAGGATCCTGAAAAACCGCCTATTCTCGCAGCACCCAGACATCGTACTTCTGCAAGAATCCAAATGCTCTCCCAAGAGAACAAAATGCTCAAAAAAATCGTTTCCAATAGTCATCAATGCATAAGCATAGATGCAATTGGGCAAGCAGGAGGGTTAATCATGTTCTGGAACAAAAGAAAATTCTTCTTGCAGAATGCTCTGTCCACCAAGCACTCGTTATCGGTAATTTTCAACATGCCAGAATCAGGGCAATCAGTCTGCATCACCAACGTATATGGTCCCCAACAACTCCAGGAAACACTGGAGATGCTGCTAGACCTGGACGAAGTCAGACAACACCATGGGGCAAATCATTAGATTTTAGGCGGAGACTACAATATGATCACCAATCTAGCAGAGAAAAAGGGAGGCTTACGAAGATTGGATAAGGAATTGGAAGCATTCAACACCTTTATTGCTGAATCCAAAATCATTGACATCCCCACAGTCAATGGTTTGCATACCTGGAATAATAAGCAAGGAGGAAGCAGGCAGATAGCATCAAGGCTCAATAGGTTCCTCATGTCGGAATCCATTCTGTTGCAAAATATCGACATGGAGGCTAGCATTCTGTCTATTGGAGGATCTAATCATTCGCCAGTGCAGATCCACTTCACCAATTTGGATAAGCCCCAAAACAGACCATTCAGATTCGAAGCCTTCTGGACAGAGCACCCATCATTCATGCAAAACATATAAATCTGGTGGACTCAAGCCACCATAAGGAGCGACAATATCATGTACATATTCTAGCAGAAGCTAAAAACAATAAAAACTAACCTCAAACGCTGGAAAAAAAACACCTTTGGAGACATATTTCAAGCCAAAAAGGAACTTGAGGAAAAAATGGGGAACCTCCAGCAAACATTGATCAAGGAAGGGCCCAATGATGAAAGAAAAGCTCAAGAATCGAATCTACAAAGGAAATGGGAAGAAAAATCAAAACGGAAAGAGATACTATGGAGACAGAAATCGAGGGTGCAATGGTTAAAACAGGGAGAACACAACACCAGTTTATTTCACAAGTCAACCATCCAGCATAGAGCATTTAATCACATCCTCTCCCTCAAAAATGTTGATGGCGATCAAGTCTATTCAAGGGAGCATATAGGATCTAAACTCAACTCTTACTTCACCACTCTACTTAGTGATCCCATACAAGATAGAACCCAAGCCATCAATGAAATTATTGTTGCCATTCCCTGCTTAGTCACAGAGGAGCAAAACTCCCTCTTTCCAAGAGAATTTACTGAGCAGGAGATTGAAGAAATAGTCTTCACCATGGCCACGAACAAGGCTCCCGGACTAGACGGATTTACAATCGAATTTTTTAAAGCTTGCTGGTCCATTATTAAAGCTGACCTTCTCATCCTAGTAAGGAACTTTCACAGAACCAAGAAAGTGTTACCTGCCATCAATGCCACTTTCCTCACCTTAATTCCAAAATCAAACTAGGCTGACTCCCCCGACAAGTTTCGCCCCATAGCCCTTTGCAATGTCCTTTATACAATCCTTTCAAAACTGATGGCCAACAGACTTAAATCCGTCCTCCCCTCAATCATTTGTTAGGATAAAACTAGCTACGTCGAAGGCAGGCAGATCACGTATAGCATAATCCTCACCCAGGAAGTGTTGCACTCTCTCAAAATAAATAGGACTCCAGGCATGCTTATCCAGCTTGACCTATCAAAGGCCTTTGATAGAATCAGTTGGCACTATATGAAAGCAATCCTCCAGGCTTTTGGATTTAGTCAGTAATGGACAAATTGGATAATGGAACTGGTCGCAGGTGCTTTCTTTTCAATTCTGCTGAATGGAGGACCCCTTCAACCCTTCATTCCATCTAGAGGTATAAGACAAGGAGATCCCCTGTCTCCTTTTCTTTTCGTAATAATGGCAGAAGGGCTAGGAATATCTTTAGCCAGGGAAAAATAGCAGAATCAACTCAAAGGCATCAAACTGGCACACCAAGGACCCACAACAACACATCAGCAATTTTTAGATGATACAATGCTCATGGCCGCCCCCACAGTGCTGGAAGCTTGAACCATTAGCAAAGTGTTAAAGACTTTCTCGGAGGCCTCAGGTATGGAAATTAATCTAACTAAATCCAAAATATTTTTCTTCAACACATCCATTCCTGTCCAGAGAAATCTTAGCAAAATTCTAAATATTCAAAAGAACTCCCTTCTAACCAAATACCTTGGTATACCACTGTCGGAATATGCCTAAAAATATGTCAATTGGGAAGCCCTCCTCAACAAAATGAGAGCCAGGGTAAGCAGATGGACCCACCGGGCCTTAAACATGGCCAGCAGACTGGTATTGGTCAAGTCCATCCTTCAAACCATGCCAGCTTACATGTTCTCAGCACTTGCAGCCCCTAAGGCGGTTTACAAATCCATCTGAAGCATTCAGCGATCCTTCCTCTGGAATGGACCCTCTAAGAAATCCAAATGGTCCCTCCTCAAATGGACAGACATCTGCAAACCAAAAATGGAGGGAGGTTTGGGCCTTAGAGACCCCGAGATATTAAGCAAGGCTATAGCAGCAAAAATATGGTGGAGATGGGTAGAAAATCCTAACTCCCTCTGGGGCACCATGTGGAAAGCGAAGTATACAACCCAAATCAGGGACAAAGACCTCATCAGGCTTACAGGTACCACTCAAGGATCCGCCATCTGGAACAAAGCCTAGGAAAATAGACATATTGTTCAACAGCATAGCTTCTGGGAAGTGCACCAAGGAAACACAACCCTATTCCGAGAAGATTCCTGGTAGCAGCTTCCACCACTGGAACACCCAAATTGGAACACTCTTCAAGAAGATATGTGGGAGGAAGGAAAGGTTACAGTAGCAGACTACTGGCAACCTGCAAGCGAGGCAACCACATGGAAAAAATGGCTATCCACAGACCAATGGCACACCCAAACAGACCTAAGGAATGTAGACCATCTTCTACAAGACTTGGACAAAAGAAGAATCCTAAAATCCACCAAAGAGGACATCCTGAGATGGGGAAGAAACCCCAAAGGCACGTTCAGCCTCAAAGAAGCATATCAAATCTTGGCTGCCTCCTTGGATCCGCAACCAGACCATAAATGGAAAACCCTTTGGAATAGAGGAACATGGCCAAAAATCACACTATTCTCCTCGCTGGTCTTGCATAACAAGGCACTCACATGGGACAATCTTCAGAAACGAGGCTTCGTAGGCCCTTCACGATGTATGCTTTGCGAGAAGGGTCCAGAAACGCTCAATCACATACTCAATACTTGTTCCACGACTTGCTCTCTATGGGATGACATGGCCATGGTCTTCAGACAATCTGACAAAGACAGAAACTCCATCCAACTCTCACTAAGCAAGTGGATATCTTCCATATCCTCAATTCCCTTGGTCAACAACGCCTGCAATCTAATTCCGGGAGCAATACCTTGGATCCTGTGGAAAGAGCGAAATGCAAAAATATTGAAAAAATCACCAATGGCAGTAAACGTGTTGACAGGGAAAGTGCGACAGCTTATCATAGAGATGATCAATGCCATGGGCATATTGCAGATAGAGGGCAACACATCTCTGAATGATGCAAGAATTATAAAAATCATGAATCTTCAAACCACGACCAACCCTACTGGAAGGAACCGGGTCTCAACAGGAACAACGCAGGACAAATGGAAACTGCCCCCTTTTAACACATTCAAACTCAATTTCGACAGGGAATCAAAGAAAAACCTGGGAATGGTAGGCTATGGGGGAGAATTAAGGGATCACACAGGCACAATTCATCTCATCTATCATGGCAATCTCGGAGTGAACACTAATAACACTGCAGAAGTAATCACTCTCATCCATGGCCTCACTCTGGCTGGTCGCTACAGACTTCTACCTCTGGTAGTGGAAGGCGACTCAGAGATCATAATAAGGCTGATAAGGAAACTCCAGATGGGCACGCAGGTGCACAAAGTGACCCCAAGCTGGAGACTATCGGCAATACTGAAGGACCTCCAAGGCCAACTCTACAACATGTAAGGGATCACATCCCAAGAAGTTTGCAGAAAAGTAAATAAGTTGGCTGATGCCTTGGAAAATGCAGGGATCGATTCCAAGCTGGTAGAGTATCACAGCCTTTGGAAAGATCTGGTAGAGGAATAACTCAAAGAAAACTGCAAAAAAATCCAGCAGTCGGATCTGCAAACATAGGCCTCGGCCACAAGGCACTCGATGGTTTCCACCACAGAAAGGATATGTCAAACTCAGCCATTGTAGGATTGAACATGAGAAAGACACATCCAGGGGAGAAATTTTCCAACAGACTCGGGAAATCATGGTCTAAGCCACATCCCTATTTACTCGTCTCTGAAAAATCAAGCCACATCGAAGAACTGTTCGCTCATACTCTTCAGGCAGCGCAACACGCCCATTTCTCTATTGGCTTGACTTTCTGGGTGCGCCAGATCACCTCGAGCTTTCCAGGAGAGATTATATTGGCCAGTGCCATCCATCTTCAGCCAATACATCCATTGGATGCTATGCCAAGGAAATGCTACGAAGCCAACTCAGTGAGGTCACATTGACTCCCGCGAAACTCTGTATTTTTTATCCAACAAATTAATATAAATCTGCTTAAATTTTACAAAAAAAATGAAGAAGCATTAAAGTCACCCATTAAAAGGATATTACCTTCATTCCTTAGGCTAGAAATATCATTCTCTAAACCATTGTAAGGACTATTTTTATCTAGATTATTTTTCTTATAGAAGTTAGAATTAATGGGGGAAAAATAACAGATTGCTATGTAGGTCTTTTTATCATTAATGTCAGTAATCTCAATCCAACTATATTGGTTGTAAGGGTCGTTTTTATAAATGCTAGCATGGGGGGAGATGTTCTTCTTAATGTAGCAAGCTATGCCCCCAATGCCTCTACTGGAGGATCACTTGTTCCAGGTAGACCATGGTGCAAAGCCATCTATGTTAGGGACCTTAGATTCTTCGTGCTCCCAAGTTTCAACAAGCAATATAATATCAACATCATTTGAGATCCAACTTAGCTTGGGGCCTTTGTTCCATGGAAACCCCTGACAGTTCCAAGAAAGAATTCGAAGCATGTCGAATTGCTATTTATTACTATCTTTTTGGTTTCTATCTCGAATAACGGCTTTTCTATTTCTGATTGTTGCCCATTTTCCTTCCTTCCTAGTTTCTTTTACCTTTCGAACCTCCTTTCTTAATTCTGCTTGATCTTCTGGAATGAGATCTTCGTTTATAAATATTCCAATTCCTTTTAAACTTGAGTTTTTACTAAGTATGTCATACTTATGGTCAGTAGAGCTCACCTTTATTCGGATCAGCCTTCCTTTATTCTCAGTTAATTTCCCTAACCTTGTTGCTTCTGTGAGACACATTGTTTCAAATTATATATATAAAATTTTAAAAGATAAAAATAAAAAATAAAAAATATTTTTAAAATTAAAATTTAAAAAAAATTAAAAATTAAAAATGAAAACAAATATTAAATAAAAAAAAATTTAAAAACATAAAATTCTAAAAAATAATATAAACGTTAAATGAAAAAAACAAATATTAAATTTAAAAATAAATAAATAAATTTAAAAAACAAATATTAAATTTTAATTAATTAATTTGTTTTAAATCACAATAAAAAAAATTAAAAAACATTTTTAAAATTAATATTTAAAAAAAAAATCTAAAAATTAATTAAAAATTAGAAATGAAAAAAAAAATGAATTAAAAATATTAAATTAAAAAAAAGTGAAATAAAAAATAATTAAATTTAAATATAAAAATTAAATTTAAATTAAAAATATTTAATTTTAGGAATTTGACTTCTGTGAGCCATAAATTATGTATCAATCTTTCAGTGAAAATCACATTGGAGAAATTTGTGTCGACGCGTTTTGACCAGCCAATATTCTGCCTGGTTCGAAACGCATCGACAAACACTGGCTGGTTCGAAACGCGTCGACACAAATTTCTCCAATATGATTTTCACCGAAAGATTGATACATAAATTTATTTATTTTTTTTAAATTTTTTTTTTAAATAAATTAAACAAATTATTAAATTTTATTAAATTAAATTAAAAATTTTAATTTAAAAAAATTCATAATTTTGGCAGATGGCGGCCGGGGCCAATCTACATTTCAAAAATTAAATTAAATTATTATTTTATAATTAATTTTTTTTATTAAATTTTAATAATTAATTTTATTAAATTTAATATTTTATTTTTAAATTTAAATTTTTGTTTTAAATTTGATAAAATTCAATATTTGTTTTTTTAATTTAAATTTAAATTTTATTTTATTTTTATTTTTATTTTTAATTTAATAAATTTTATTAATTTTTCTAAAATTTATTTTTTATATTTTAAATTTTTTTAAGTTTTTTTAATTTAATACTTTTAGTTTATTTATTTATTTTTAAATTTTAAATTTTAAATTTATTTTATTTTATTTTTTAATTTAAATTTTAAAATGATTTAAATTTTATTATTATTATTGTTTAATTTTAAAATGTTTTAATTAAAAAAAAATGTTTATTTTTGTTTTTTTTTTCCAATGTTTTTTTATTTTTAATTTTATTTTTAAATTTAACTCTTTTTTTTTTTACATTTAATTTTTACTTATTTTATATTTTCTTATTATTATATAATTTAAATTTTTATATTTGAATTATTATTATTATTTTTTTTTTTAATTTTTTTTTTTTTAATATCTAAAAAAATTGCTTTGGTTGTTCTTTATTTTTTGGTTTAATGTTTAGTAGTTTTCTTTAAATTATTTGTTTTTTTGAATTTTTTCCATTTTTTATTTTTATTTTTCTTTGAAGTTTTATTTTTTATTTTTAATATATTTTGTTATATTTGATTTTCTTTTGTCATGTTTTTTAATTTTAATTTTATGTTTTATTATCAACATGAAAATCATCACTGTAAAGAAAAACGGTTGATGCTTCATCAACACTTTTTAAAATTAGCATGAAAATCACTAACATTTTAAAACAAATGTTCATACTTCATAAATAAAAAAATTTGAAGTGTCAAAAATATGCTAAAAAAAAAGGTGATTCTACATCACCACTTTTCAAAATCAGATGTCTTTTTTGTTACCTCAAAAAAACAGGTACCAGGTAATTTTCTCGTTTGATTGCTATCTTTGTTTTGACCATGCAACAAATTAAAGAAGTATTTTCCTTAAAGTAATTTTGGGCACCTTTTTTTATTACCAAATCATTGTTTTTTAAATATTAAGAGAATTTATAAATGATGCTCAATGGTCATTTTTCCATCCGTATATGTATTTGATGTTTTTATGATTGGTGGTTATGAAAGGCTTCCAACTAGTCATCCAAAGCTAGGTGGATTTCTCTATTTTGTGTGGTGATTGGAATTGTAAAGCTCCTATTGTTGTCATCATCAGTCTTGTTTTTAGTAGTTTTTGCTTTGTGGCTAGTGGAAAAACATTTGCCAATTTTGTGTTATCAAGATGGGTAAAATATTGTAGGAGCTCTGTCAGAAGAAGGAAATATATGAACTTCGTAAAGAGGTTCTTTAATTGTAGTGAGTGGTAGCCCTTTTGCAAGCAGAAAATGCAACTCTTAAAAATAGGTTGCAAACTTCCATAGCTGAGAAAATCCATAAGGTTGACCATTTGGAATCAACCATGGGAAAATATCTCCAGATGCTTGTAAATGAATTTCAAGAGAAGATTGATCTCCTTGATGACTTGCAAGAGGAAGTTGAGTCTTCTTTTCACTCAAATTTGAAGAATCAACTAGAAGAACAAAGTAATCAACACGTTATGGAGATTGATTGTTTAAAAGAAACAATGATGGAGCAATATCATTTTTTGAAACAAGATTATGATGCCTTGTCTCAACAACTAAGTGAGAAAGATAAGGCCATTAAAAAACTGCAAGAGTTTAAGCAACAAATTGAATTGGAGGTTAGTCGTCTTCAGAAATTTGAGATGGATGCAATTTATTTTAAGGTACCAAGCTCTCATTCTTCCACACTTGATGATGTTGATTGTCAAAAGACCGATGAAGATGATCATGAATCATCACATGCTATTTTCACACCCAGTTTTGAAAACCATACTATTGGGATTGGATCTCGATTGTTGAGAAAAATGGGATATATCGGAGGAGGACCAGGGAAAATTTTAATAACCCCCCTAAATTTATATGTATAATTGGGTGAATCCCCATGATACATAGGAAAAATGGAAGGCGATTTTATTAATAATATAATATGTATATATAATTTTTTTGGCGAATCTCTCACGATATTATATTATCTTATAAAATCATGGCAAATCACCAGTAAAAATGGAAAATCACTAGTACAAAATGGTGAATAGTTGTCTAGTGGAGTTCGGGGTGTTGGTTCCAATGAAGATATGGTAGTTCAACCAGGAGTTGAAGGAAGCAAACCACCGAGACCAAGCATGGCACATGGTGACTTGTGAGGGAAGTAGTTCTTGTGCAATTTGGAAAACGTGTTCTTCTAGTTCTGCTAAGTGTAGTGTTGTTGCTCATGCTACTACTAACATTGATATTGAGGTTGGAAGGAGTTTGAGGAGTCCTCAGACTCTGAGCCAAATGATGTTTATGTTGCTCCTGGTGATGATCCCATGTGTAACAGTGGTGATGAGTTTGATTAGTGATCATGAAGGCAGCAAAATATTCAAATTTAAACAGACCCATAACAAAAAATCCATGAAGAGAAAACTCTAGCAAAAATATTGTCGTGCAAATCTAGATTCTATAGAATTATTAGAACTCCCTACTGCTCTGCAAATAGATCCATGAGATGAAGAAAATGGTAAAAAAATGGGGACCGATATCTTTTATGGGAAGGAAAACTATTCCTGTTCAAATTCTTTCAGATGTAGAGACTTGATAGTTTTCAGTGAAGGAAATCTTTCTAAGCTTAGGGATTTCTCAGAAACCTTTTTTAGAGAGAGCACCGCAACGTATGAAGTTATATTATAATTTTATAGGTTATATGCATTGTAGATTTGGATGTTAGAAGTGGAAGAAAACACTTCAAATATTAGCAAAAGATATCACTACAAAGTTTTTCACTGTACAAAGTTTTTCACTGTACAAAGGTTTTATCTAATATGCAGGAAATAGAGGCTTCCTTATATGACTTCAACAATAGTATCACTTGAAACAATAGATTTTCTATTATGTTGAATAAAGAAGCTTTGATGCTGTAAATTCATCCAACAAGGGCACAATTCAACTTGTCGGATTTTCCACCCACAACAGACTCAAATGGAGGAGCCTTAGAATAACTCCCATCAACCCACACAATAGGATGATCACCTCCCTCCTTTGTAGAGCTCACACACAGAAGCAATAAGTTACAGGCAGAGAGCAGCGCCACCTCAGTATGCAGATTCATGAGATCTCGAGGAGACCTCTTACCTCCACCCGTGAGACCCTTGCAATAGTATCTTTGTCTAGACCCTTTTTACAATCACATAAGACACCCTCCTTCCCATTGATCCAGATCTCTGCAAAGAGTATCCTATATGCACAAGATCGGATATTCTAATTTATCCAAATTTCTTCATCAGGGGATTATTCACTTTAGCTTCAGATGGTAGGAGATGAGTGAATTTGAAGCCTGGAAGATGTCTGAAACAATAGAGTGTGAACTAGTAAAGCTAAAAACCTAGATAGTATGAATTGAAGAAAGCCAAATTTTGTATTATAATAACCTCTCCATCTAAAGATTTTAATAGGATTATTGTTGGATGCATCCATCCAGACACTGAACAAAAATACAGTTTGCAAACTGTCCTGACTTCCAACCTTAATCATTGACTCAGTTAGTCTTGCTTATCTTTGTAAATATCTGAAATGTCTATGCTAACTTTTATTAAAATTCACATTAGTAATAGGCAATGTAAAAAAGGCAATGCCTGTGCTAATCTGTAAGTCAAGAATAAGAGAGAATCCAATGAAAAGTACATTGAGATCAACTTAAATATGTATCACCAAACACATGTTTCTTTTCGGAGACATATGCATGTTTAGATACTTTTTTCATAAATTAAGGAAAATTGAACCTCATATAAACTTTCTTGAGTTTTGAACATTGGTTGGTCTACATTCAACATTAGGCCAATAGGACGAGACCTGAAAAATTCTCCCAAAACAAACTTGTCAGTTCTGCTACTTGCCCCATTTACTAGACAGGACCCTTAAAGAGGCTAGAAATCTTGTTGATCTGTATCAATCTTAAAATTTCCTCACCAAGATATTATTGCCACAACTTTTATAGTGGTTAAAATTCTCACCAATCATTACATATTCTGGAGCAGCATAACCATATTTTCCCATAATTCGAGTTGAAACATGGGTGTTGTCTTCCTCAGGTCCATATTTTGCTAGTCCAAAATCAGACAGCTTGGCATTGTATTCCTGCACCAAGTACATATCTCTCCATAAATAATTAAGATAATCCAAAGTGTAACACTGAGCCATCTCATAATTTTGAAGCTGTAGGTACAAACCGAATCTACAAAAATATTGCATGTTTTAAAATCTCGATAAATCACTAGTCTTTCAACCCCTCCATGAAGAAATGCCAGACCTTTTGCTGCACCCAATGAAATTTTCATCCCGATAGACCAGGGGAGTGGCAGGGACCCTTCTACATGCATAAGGGAAGTACCATTGGACATCAAAGATCTAAATATATTTTTCAAAATACAATTTTACAAATTGTGATTAAGACTCTAGAAGGACAAAATAATTATGTAGCTACTCATTGCTAAAAAATGTGAAAGCCCCATGACACTGATGCTCAAAAATGAGATTTAACCAAGGGAGGCATATATTTCCTTGTGTCCAACAGAAGTTGACAAATCCAGACTAAGGATCCCAAAAGTTCATGAAAGAAAAACAGATCATAAAGTATTCAATAAAGCAACATAGAGTTTGTTTTGGGTAACATCATCAGCATATAGTATGCTCTTCAACCAAGATGACTTAAAAATTTCATATCAACCAGTGAATTTTTTTGCACAGAAATATTCTAAGAAGACATTTCAAAAAATCCTCACCAAAAATGTATTTTTGTTCAGAAATATACCCCACCATCTAATCACAGAACTGAAAGAAACATTAAAATTTAATACCTAACAATATTAAGTGTTTCGTCAAATTTGAAAATCATACATGTTATGCTAAATGAATTTGATGCCTTGGACGCAAAGACCAACTTTTATCATACGCTTGCCATAAAAGTCAGATCCATCAAATGTGGAAAAAATTTTGAATTCTTCACTGCTTTGAAACTTGTAGTTGAGTGTCTTTATCATTTATGTTGAATGGGTAGATCTGGTCGTTGTTTTATCATTGTGACTTATGTAAATAAAATCCTTACACCAAAAAATTGCATTTGATATAATCCAATGGAGCCTTTAAGTATCATTTTAAGAAATACGTTGTATCATGTAAGTGTCTACATACTTTTCTACTTCATTGCTTCTAGATACAGATCCTATGCTCAAAAACAATTAATATCATCCTATATTTTGTAAATATGAGTTCATGCCTCTAACATTCAAATAAAAGATTAAATTTGTGGATTCAGATGCCTCAGTTTCCAACATTCAAGTAAACAAAATTCAGGTTCCTATGGTGATTATCTAAGTGGTTGTTTGGAGACAGATCTGATATATATGTCTGAAAAGTATGAATGGACCTAAACATATATGTCTTGACATATTGACAAACAACCTCAACAATATTATAGAATTCGTATTACATGACATTCTTAACAAACATATGTTCTTTAGGATGAATGTGGAAATATATTAAACATTCATTTGATCTCTTAGTGTATAATGACTATCTAAGCATATATTCTGTCATTTAGAGGTGACAAACCTGTTTGGTATCTCAATAAAAATATTGGCACACCTATAATAACTTCATGATGTAATGGGTGTGGTGTCTTTGTGACTATAGTGAATGTAACTCTTGGGACAAGATCTTTACCTTCTCTCAAACTGTCTTATAATGGAAGTATTAGAATGTGTATGAAGGAAAAAACTCAGATTCACGTGATGACTATCTCGACACCCATGAGATAAGCTCAATTTTTATATGATTTGACATTCATTATCGACACTTTTACATAAGTAGAATATTCAACATGCAGACTTGACACTCCTGTGAAGAAGGATTAACATAATAGTGGCATATCCATGGAATTTCAAGTTCTATGATGACAAAAGCAATATCTTGAAGTGGTTATTCCATCACAACATTCAAGGCATAAAAATCCAAACCAAAATAATAAGCACACAATCCAACTCGCACTTAAAATACATCAATGTTTAAGGTCCTAAAGGAGACTAAAAACCCCCAAAAAATTATTCTTTAATAATATGGTTTGGAAGCATAAGAAGACCTTTCTTAGAGTAGGAAATCCTCCCCTGTGTCATTGGCTTGAGAAGCAATTCTCCTTTGTATCACTTCTAGGAACTGATAATTCTCCACGATGCAACTGCAACAACCAACTTCTAGGAAGCTTGCTTTAGGTTAGAGAGGAAAATTTTGAAGAATCATCATGGTCCTTCTTCAACCAGGGTGAAGAAATGCTCTCATGAGATTATCCCAAAACTGTTGCATTATCCTTCAACGCTAGATGAATGCTACCAATGCATCGAATTCCAAAATCCATGATGAGGAGGGGTCCTTCACATTCAGGCATCCATATCCACAAGAACATTCTTTATAATTTCCTAACGTAATGCATCAAAGAGCCAAATTACCCAACCAAGATGCCAAAATCAGGGTCTTCTGCTTAACGTGCTTGTCCAGACATAAAATCTGTTATGCGCTTTCCTCAAGGTACCTCTATTTTCATGCTCATAAGGATTGTTATAAGGAAATTCTCCAATGTGCCATGCACTTTTTTACTCCTAGTTGCCAGACTTCCAAGGGGTACCCAAAGGTGCCAACATAAAGGTGCTGCATGAACTTGCATTGGTCCAACTGCTAGACAAAGATGCGAATGGCTGCTACCATACACTATTATTGTGCCTGCAACTATTGCCACCATTCACAACTGCAGTTGCCACCACCACTGCTCCAAATGTCCATAGTCACTGCTCCTACACTTCACTGCCTAAAACACTATGCTGATTAGCCAATTTGATTTCTATTGTTCAACTCATCAAGCTCTCTTAGTCATTAAATTCAAAGTTACTATCTTATTGATTATTTTCATCATCACTCTTAGTGGTGCCTCTAACGTCTCTGTTCAAACAAAATTAAAGTCTCTGGTCAATTTATATCAGCTAGTATCATACATTGATCAAATGCATCTAGAGCAACCCGCCTACTATTCTTTGTTTTGCATGTGTCAATGAGAATTATACCTTAATTGTGATGATGCCTTTTTGTTATAAAGCTTCTTGCTATCAACAATATACCACAAGGTTTAGGCTTGTTGATGCCTTTTAGGAATCAGGACCCCTTCAGGTTGTTGGCCTTGTTCTACAAACCACTCATTCAAGACAGTGTTAATGACTATAATATCATGTCAGCAAACTCTAGAACATCTTTGTGCTTAGATACACTGTATGATCTTTAGAACTTACTCATTGCAAGTATACTTCAGTTAGGCCCATAGGAGGACTATCATGAACACTTTAGGATTATTGTCATAAAAAAGGTTATTGTCACAAGGGTGTTGTATCAAAACACTGTAATGATAGTCTTAAGCAACTGCTGCAGGGCAATGATGAACCTTGAGGCTTACTGCTGCAATAAGATAAAGCTATTGTATACAATGAGACTGCTTGACAACACAACTATTGTGGAAATGATGAGATCTTAATTCTGATGCCCTTTCACTTCTTCAACTTAAATATGCCAAGTGAAAGTAACACATGCCTTCACTTAGGTCATTACTTAAACTGATCAGAGGTATGCTCCAGTACAATCATAACCAATCATTCAAGGTAGGATATCAAAACAATAAACATGCCACTATAGGTTGATCAAACTTCAGGTGTGAACTAAGACATTTAATGAAATTGGAAGATTCATTCTTAAAATGCGAATTTCTTGAGAGCTTATAGGGATGCTGACATTATCATGGTTTATACTTGATTCATCAAGAAAGTCAATCATATTTGTGTCAAATCATGGATCAGGATGCCCAAAACTGATCAACGATCAAAATAACCATTAGAAGAGGAATCCAGGGCACATCTCTGTCATGATTCCATTTCAAATCACAGGATCATATCTAGGAAGAGGTATCCTGGATTGCTTATTCTTGTTAAGTATATATATATATCTTTAATAAATATCTAGAGATGCATCAGAAATTCCAATTTTTAGTGTGCCAAAATTCTCAAAACACCAGATCGACAAGGAAATATAACATCATCCTTCTGATCATTTATAGTCATTTAGATAGATTGTTCTAGGCAAGCTCGGAAAAGGCAAAAACATTTGTGTTTTGAGCAGTTACAGACCTTTCTTGCTACCATCTCTGGGTAGTTATCTTGAAAAAGTGCAAGAATTTGGTTTGATGCAACTCTCAATTCTCTCTTCAGCATATTCTTAAGATTTGTGATCTGAATCATGGCATTGACACCACCAGGCTTGAAATCAAGGAGCTTGATGCCCTTCTCCAGAATTTGGACCCTCCATCTTAGAAACTTCTTGAGCTTCTCATCGTCTCCAAAGATCTTCTGGTAGAGCTCCTTGTCTTGAAAAATCCAATAAGAATTGTAGCACACAAGGTGGCCCACTTTATCATAACAATGTATAAAGGCCATTGAATTCAGGTTCTCATCAAATTTTAGATCCTCTTCAACTATACTGTCAGCTCCAAATGCCTTCCTCCATGCCACACTATTATGCAACATGATGAATGCATCATTCACCCTGAAATCTCTGGCACGAAGAAATTTCATAAGTATAACATTAGTCTCTAGGCCAAATAAGCAAGGGAACCCACTAAGGGTGCATTAATGTAGGTGGAAGGTTCATATTGATCATAATTGTTTCTCACATCAGTAAACCTATCCATGTTTTCTGGGCCTCCCACCACAGCTCCCACCAAGATGTTGGGATTGGGTGCACTGTTGTACAGAGATTGGAAGCCTTGTTTGCAAGGAATGGTTTGAGGATGATTGGCCTTAGAGGGCAGAGAAGAGGCTCTGTGATGAATAAGTTTTGGATAGAGGGGACCATATTCAACCATGTAGGACATCCTCATAGGATTATCTCCCAGTATGTAATCAACCTTCATCAACACAAAATTGATTTAAATCCTGCATACATTAATAAATTTTTGAAATAATAGGAAAATTAAGCATTGGGCTATTATGAATCTATACTTGGTGTTTTGCAAGTGCTCTTAGCCTGTGAGGAGCGAATGTCACTGTCCCACCACAAGTTACTACTTGTTTGGAGGAGCTCCATTATTTTGCATATGTCAAGAGCAAGAAGGAAGAAGATGCATTGCAAATTAGTATCCTGCAATGTGTAAAGAAGACCAACTGCTTACACAACAACATGTAGTGTTAAAATTAGAAGAAGAGAGAGCAAGTGTACTATATTTCAATGCAAGTGCACATTTCGTATCAAGAACTCCTGCACACAAACGACATGAATACAATCAGTCATTTACATAGAACACCCAATAGACAATCAAACTACCCAAAAAAGTCTCCTTGTAGTTAATTACAATAATAAAGAGTTATTTGAATATTAAAATCTATTAAGGAATACATATGTGAATTTAGGAAGGGGTATCCAATGCTTTTGGATTTAAACATGTTACCTCTTAAAACTAAACACATACTGTTGTACTGATTGCTGAACTTATGAGGATTGCAGATTCCAAGAATATCTAGGAATCTGACTGTCACTAGAAAGGTCAAACAATTGACCCTCTTGTAACCATCAGATTTCAAGATATTCCGAGAATCTTCAATCAACATAATAATACCTTGCTACTAAATGTTAGGCAACCACTGCTACCTTCCATTCTTCCCAAAACAGCCTTGGTTTCACCCTGAGCAATTTGGAAAGAACCATAATAAGCTGATGCGGTTCCTTTGGTTCCACCAGCATTGGTGGCATGGTTAGTTGTTTGTGAAACCAACATTATAATCTCCTTAGCATTATGATCAATTGCCACTGTTCTTCCCAGGTCAACGAACTCAGCTCCGCCTTGGCATCAAAATTGTAGTTACATAAAAGGAATGTCGGGCTCATGCTAATAGGTATCCTACAATAAATGTGAAGGAACCTAGTACATAGACCGTTTTTCTCTTCCCTTAGCTACCCAGGGCTTATTTCCCTTTCCAAATATCAATAATTCTTTTCCAAGAAAAATCTATAATAAAAAAATATTGTACTATATTCTAAAAGGTGAAGATGTCGAAATCATGCCACAAAGTGAAAGGAAATCAAATATCTTTCCTCAAACCACAAAATATAAAAAAAAAATAGTAATGATTATAATAATAAAACTAGATCTATCGATCTATGCATGATATGAGAACCATAAGCATTCAAGGGACTAAAAATATCTTTGACCAAAACAAACCAAAAATTTCAAACTCAACAAAGTCCTCTAAACAAGCAACAAACAAACCACTAAAATTTTTAAAGATAACAAAGCTAGACATCAACACAATTTCATGTACTTGAATAAGCCCATTGTTGCTTAGCGTTAGACTTCTTAAATTAGTTATTTATCATTTAATACTAGGACACTATCTATGTGAAAAGAAATAGGTCCCAAATTCATCAAATCTGACTTCATTTCCAATCAAAGATTAAAATCAACTTCATTTCCAATACCAATATAAAATCACACATTTTTAAATCAATAATTATTTTCCAAGAAAATATAAAACTCGAAACTCAGCAAAATTCCCCAAACACAAGCAACATATATACCATTAAAATTTTCCAAGATGTTAGAGCTAGACATCAAGGTAGTTTCATGTAATTGACTGAGCCCATTGATGCTTTGCATTACTCCTATTAATTTAGTTATTTATCATTTAATACTAGTCAGACACTATATATGTGAAAATAAATAGGTCCCAGCCTCATCAAATCCAACTTCATTTCCTATCACAATTAAGAAACAAACAATGTAAGGATTAAAATTGAAACATCAATCTTAAAATAACACGCATGAAAGAAATGTAGCTGCAATGTTACAATGAAAAATAAAAAATATAGAACCCATTTTTACTTGAATTTGACATATAGTAATCTTGCAAGATCAACGGAACATGTATACCAAAATAAGAGTCCTAGGGCATTTCAATTTCCCAGTTCTCATCTTGGTCATCATTTTCTACATCGTGAACATGATCTTATCTAGATGTACTGCCGTTATGAACCTCCCAAACATTATGTTCTGTATCAAGTTCATTAGATAAATTTTTTATATTGTTTTCTCCCCTTCTATCACAATCTGATCGCCAAAGCACTAGTGCTCTTTCATATGGAAAATTTTTAACATCATACTTTGTTACATATAATCTTAAACATGTATCCACATGTTTATCAAGCTTGTTCCTCAACTTTGAATTCAAGAATGATAGTGCACTAAACATTCTCTCATCCTCCACTAATCCCAAAACCATGGTTTGACACAAATCTTCTAATTTGAAATATTCTGATATGTTTTCTTGTAGGTATTGGCTAGCACTTAAAGTATTCCATAATATTGTTATAGCACCGCTTTCATTAGGATTTTCCAAAAAAGGATATTGCTTCCACATTTTTTCAGCAAAGATTCCACCTTGTTGATACAATTTTGATGAATCTAAAATACCTTCAATTTGTTCTCCATGTATCGATACTTTCTTGCAAAAGTGGTCTACTAAACATTTTAATCTCTTTTGAAAATCGGTTTTTAAATTTCTTGGACATTGACAATTGTTCCAATATTGAGGGTATACCACACACATGGCCTCCAACAATTCATCTCAAGGAAATCATTCTCTTATCTCTGATGATATTGATCTTGCAATTTCTATCAAATTTTGTCTCACTGAAATCATAATATTATCAAATTGGTCTCTTGACACGGGGCAATCTTTGGTGATTCGTCTCGTCTTACTAATATAATGAAAGGGGATGATATACCCACGCACTGCAATACATAGTATCCCTTTTTCATCAAATGTCAAAATTTTTTCAGTATTTTCTATATTGATGATCTTAGTCCAACTTGGAAACTCTGGACCAGTAAAAGAGTTCGACATCATATACAAATTATCCAATGCAAGGCATGCAGATTTTCTCGCATTTGTGTATTCAGCAATATACATTGTGCGATTCTGAGACATTTTCACAAAGGCATTCATTTCATGTAGCATAGGAAGAATTCCAGCCAATGTCAGTAATGTTTCTATATCATTTAGTCGAAAAAGAAGATCTTGAGCTTTGTCTACATTGTAGCGATTTTCATACATCAACCCTACCAAAGATTTGAACTCACTAAATAGTCTTTGAGCTGGTCCATTTAATGAGATCCATCTTGTATCAACATCTTTTAGTAGTTTTTTTCCATCCGTAACACCATCTGCAAATTTTTGAAACTCTAAATATCGTTTGGGACTACGAGAAAAGTATGCATGAGTCTCACGTACAAGATCTTCAACTTTTGAAACTGATGGAAACTTGCTTACTATTTAAATGCAAGATTCATCCTATGAGCCATACAATCAATATTAAGCATATATGGCGAAGCTAATAGTTGTAGTCTAACGCAAAGACCATTCCTTTGTCCTTGCATTACCGATGCTCCATCTGCTCCAACACATACCAACTTTTTTGCAATCATTAAATGATCCATACGACTTTCCTTCAAACTATTAAGAACAAGTTCATAAATATTTCCAGCTTTATAAGTCTCTCTCATCTTTTTAATCCCAAGTAGATAGGAATGCCTAATATGGTCATTTACCATATAAATGCTCATGCAGATCCATGAAGTATTATCTATAGCCGTAACCTCATCCGAAGACAATGCCAAAAACCTAGCATTTGTAATCTCCTGTTTCAAATCATCTTTTTCTACTTGAGCTAGATATCTTGCGCATTCCCAACCACTAGTTACGGACCAATGAGAAGATGGAAAGTTTGGCATGTGAAGAAAAGATAGAAATTTCATGTGATATGGATAATCTATCATAAGACGACCTTTACATAAGATGTGAAATACAGTGCTCAATTGTATCGTCTTGGATAACAAACTTCTTTCCATCGTCTTTTCAAATTGAGATATGATGGTTCCTCCACTTGCCTCAAGTTTCCTCTTGCTTATTAAATATTTTTTGTATTCTTCCACACATTGGATATGTCGACATTCCTCCAAATATTTCCATCTGACAATAGATTTCTCTTTATCATTTACAATATTCTTTTCATACACCTTTCCTGCATGCTTTTTTAATGTATCTAGCTTCATCTGAAATTTCACTACCTTGCAACTTTTCCAACTACACACAATACTTCTAACTTCTCGTAAATCCTTACTTGTAGGAGGTATTTCTTCAATAAATGGAAAAATTGAGACCCAATCATCTTGGAATTTTCTCCCTACTGTCCACTGGCCTTTTTTCCTTTTCCGTGAATGGCTTGTGTCACCTTCCAAGGAAAAATCTTTCACATTTTCATCACTAATTTTTTTTGAAACTGCATTTATCTCACCCTGATCACTTGAGGAACCTATTCTTTCATCCATCATATGGATATCAGATGCATTTTCACAAAAAATAACATCTCTCTCAGTAACAGATTGCTCAAAGGAGCTTGAAGCATGAAGAGAATGTGTATTCTTGGATTGAGGTTTTTTAAAGTATGATAATACATCCATTTGCCTTCATAGTTTCTTCCCAGGATTAGCTTTTGACATCTCACTAAATATTCTAGAAGTAAAATTTCAAATCTATCTAGAAACATGCATCAATAGTTTCCAAGAGTTGAGAATTACTAGATTGTAAGTAGCTTTCAAAGTAAAATAAGTGTAATGTTCACAAAAACCATTAAGAATTTTTTTATTAAAATGTTGTGCCAAGTCCCAAGCCCAAAAGAAAAAATAAATCATTATATACAAAATAATAACATCATGATTCATCATCTATAAAACAAATAACATCATTCAAATGTAAAATATATAAAAATTTCCACTAAATTAATTCATATCTCCAAATCACTTAATGAACACTTGAAAGATTTAAACAAAACAACAAAGTATTACAATAACTTTAATCATCCTTTGAAAAACACCTCTCCCTTAATTTGTAAAGAATTGGTTATAAGAAGTTGAAACATATCCTCTATCATTTTCCATGATAAAAGTGAGGAGGAAGGCAACTAGTCAGTTACTAGTGATTCTTTTACTTATCTTTCCCTTGATGAATTGGTTATAAGAATTTGAAACATATCCTCGATCATTTTCCATGATAAAAGTGAGGAGGAAGGCAACTAGTCAGTTACTAGTGACATTTACACCCTCCATAGAGAAGACGGAGGACTTGGGCTAATTAACATCCATGCTCCAAGGATGGTTTTAGCGACCAAATGGCTTGCAAGGAAAAATGAATGAGAAGCTCTTTATGAGGTATTTGTCAAGCATAGGCTAGAAACAACTTCACATATACACAACATCCAAGTCCCTAATGATTTATGATTTAATCATAGGTGCAAATTCCTTTAATTTGCCTAGATGAACAATTGTCAAAACAATTTGGAATCATTGCAAGTAATATTTCATGAGCTTGACGAGGAGCTAAGGATTTTGAAGAGTGTTCTTACACTAAGACACCAAGTGGGCCACATTGCTAGGTGGGCCAATGATTTGAGTTTACATGCATGGAACAAGCATGGGCAAAATAAATTGCAAGGGTTAAATCATCTAATGGGTTTGATCAGCAGAATGGACCCTTTGCAGGGTAAATCAATGGAATGGTATCTTTACACTTGTTTAATCAATAGAATGGACCCTTTCTATAGGTTTAATAAGTGAAAGGGAAAAAAAACCAACAGTAAGTATCAAAAAAACATAGAATAGGCCAAAAGGACCAATGATTACACCAATTGCGAATAAAAACAATAGTTATGAAAAATTGCAAAAATAAAAACTGAAAAAAAATGTATATCCAAAAAGGACGAGGGAAACCTGAGCAAAAATATGATGCATGTTGTTAATAGCCTGAATATAAGAATTGGTTGTATCAACAAGCCTAGAAATTGCTCTAATCACTTGGAGTGGGAAGCTCAAGGAGAATTCCAAGCAAGAAAACTCCCAATGAGTTTGAAATTGCAAAGCGCTAAAGAGACCTTGATATTGGTACGGGCACACATTGGCAATGTGAATAATTGCATCTAAGAAAGACAAAAACCCAAGAAACCGAGCATGAAAGTAAAGAGGAGATTGTTGCAAGGTGCAACTATGGTACACTCTTCATTGGAATATCTATTTATAGAGGTACAACATTGGTGGAGAGTGATCATCTTTAACCAAGTATCCTAAGGTTATAATTATAATATACATATTTAGGTGGGTGATCACATGTGACCAAGCCCCCATGAAATATATAGGATGAAATTGGAAAAACAGAGTGAAAACGTAATTACAATTATAATACCTAGTCTAACTAAGTCCAATGGGAGCATAGGGACTACACCTCAATCTCCTTGACTAATGTTTTGTAGTACCCCTAGATACATATACTTAAAGAGAGTTCACTGTTCAATAGACTATATGTCGAAGTTCTAAGCACACTTAACATGCTCTGGAATCACTCCAAAATATTTGAATTATGTGTTGTTTCATAAATTTATGTTATGTGTTGTTTCAAGAGGACTGAAACCCATTTTATGCATAAAATAAGCTCAAAGCCAATAATTATAAACTGAGCCATCACTCTCCTTCATGTCATCATCTTGGAGAAATTATTTCACAAATATTACAGTAGAATGTCACATCAAATTTGGTGCTAAAGACCCTTTATTCTAGGCATATATATAGAAAATACTATTTTTAAGACTATAAGAAGTGACATCAGTCACCATAAGACCGCCTCCTAAGCATAATTATATTAAAATGATTTAAACATTGGAACCGATATTCCCCAGATTATTTCTAAGCATAAATGATACCGAGAGCGAAGGCTCACCAGGCTTATCATCTAGCTACAGTGACCTTAGAAGATACAATTTGTAGCATAAGTTCAATGTAGACTTTCAATGTCAAGATCGGTATATATGTATACAAAACTCAAAGTAATAAATCCCCTCACAAACCATTTTATTCCTTACCTTGAATGTTATGTTTAGGTGGTAGTAATAAGTAGTTAGTATAGAAGGCCCTAGACTTGATTTTGTCTTGCCTAAGGATTCCTTGAGGCTACTAGGGAAACCTCCCTTGTGTTGGATTTATATTTCACTAAAAAGAGGAAGTGATTAATTATGTGACAGTGGCAATATTCCCATGTTACATTGTCTTAGGCACTTGTGAAACAATTTGCACTAAGGCACAAGATTTTGTCATAAAAATCCCATAGTATATATATTTTAATGGTTGAACGAAACATTGAGTCCTTAAACAATTTGTTTGTAGCTAAGCAAGTTGATTTTTTTGTAATTTTACTGTTTCACATCTCTATGTGTACCAAGCACTGAGTCTCCTCTTGTAAGATCAATTGGCTTGTCATTCTGAAGCTGAAGGAATGGATCTTCCATCCATTAAAATACAGAGTGACCATTTCCCTATATCACTCTGATTTCATTAAATATTACTTTTAGCTCTATGCGAATTAATTTATATTTCAAGTTTTCTATACGCTATTATGAAATCAGAGTGCTACAGATTCACTTTATTCGTGATTCCACTTAGGAAGCATATTATAGTGGTGAAAGTCATGGACGTAGTTACAAATAGGTTCACCATGTGAGATGCTAACAAATAAGAAAGGGAATTAAAACATTATTGAATCCTCTTTATTTATGATTAGTATTTAGTTCATTTACATTTTATTCTTAGTAGGCTAGATTGTGTGTTTATGAGTGTGACTAGAGAAAATTCCTCTTTTGTGTATATTACACCAAGTGCCTCGCAAGATCATATAAGACTCCAAGCCTTGATTCTCCTCTTGTAAGATCAATTGGCTTGTCATTCTGAAGCTGAAGGAATGGATCTTACATCCATTAAAATACAGAGTTACCATTTCCCTGTGAATATACTTGCTTGAGGTATGACACCAATCCTTAGAGAAGGAAGGTCAAGGATCTGACATACTTCCTTACATACATTGTTTATTAGGTAGAGTTGCATAATATTTAGAAATAGGTCAATTACATATACATTTGTCATTATGGAGCTAACTAGAATGTTAACATCAATCCCCTTCAATATTTACTTATCATAGATCAATTGATTATGATTTATCTTCCATCCATTAAAATACAGTGTGATCATTTCCCTGTGAATATACTTGCTTGTGGTATGACACCAATCCTTAGAGAAAGAAGGTCAAGGATCTGACATACTTCCTTACATACATTTTTTATTAGGTAGAGTTGCATAATATTTAGAAATAGGTCAATTACATCTACAGTTGCCATTATGGAGCTAATTGGAATGTTAACATCAATCTTCTTCAGTATTTACTTATCATAGATCAATTGACTTATGATTTATCTTCCATCCATTAAAATACATAGTGACCATTTCCCTGTGAATATACTTGCTTGAGGTATGACACCAATCCTTAGAGAAGGAAGGTCAAGGATCTGACATACTTCCTTACATACACTGTTTTTTAGGTAGAGTTGCATAATATTTAGAAATAGGTCAATTACATCTACATTTTTCGTTATGGAGCTAACTGGAATGTTAACATCAATCTTCTTCAATATTTACTTATCATAGATCAATTGACTTATGATTTATCTTCCATCCATTAAAATACAGAGTGACCATTTCCCTGTGAATATACTTGCTTGAGGTATGACACCAATCCTTAGAGAAGGAAGGTCAAGGATTTGACATACTTACTTACATACACTGTTTATTAGGTAGAGTTGCATAATATTTAGAAATAGGTCAATTACATATACATTTGTCGTTATGGAGCTAACTGGAATGTTAACATCAATCTTCTTCAGTATTTGATGGTCAAACCCTTTTTTGTATACAAGAATATTGATGCTCATCCTTGCCACAAGATTACATTCCTCTTCTTGTATTGACATATGAACTGTGATCTCGGTTTTCTTTATTTCACGTTAAACTTTGAATAAATAATAATTAAGAGATCATATGATAGGGACAATGAGGAGTGATTTTCCTTCCATTTGCAACTAGTTTTATGCTTCCAGGCAAGATTCCATATTTGCTAAGTGATCTACCTTTTGGTTTAGTCTTGTTAACACATGGTAGAAATCAACGAAATCAATTTTTTTTCCTCTCGTTTGATTCTTGAGATTATTCTTGCAAGATTAAGAACCACTTCACTAAATAAATTTGGCATGTATCTCATACTAAGAGTAGAATATCTGATGATGATTAGTTAATCAAATATTTGATGCCTCCCTAGACCCCACCCACCCAAAATTTCTTCCATTCCCCCCAGGATCAAGCACATCCCCCCCCCCCCCCTCCACACACTGGGCAGTTTTGGATTTCCCTTTGAGGCCTTATTGAGAAAGAGTATTTTTTTGAGATCTCTCATCTTAGGGATTTGTCCTCGTCCATTCAAATTTTCCACCTCCACTTTCACCACTATAATATGCTTCCTAAGCGGAATCAAGAATAAAGTGAATCTGTAGCACTCTGATTTCATAACAACGTATAGAAAACTTGAAATATAAATTAATGCACATAGAGCTAAAATTAATTAATGAAATTAGAGTGCTACAGGGAAATGGTCACTCTATATTTTAATGGATGGAAGATCCATTCCTTCAGCTTCAGAATGACAAGCTGATCCACTAATAAATTTATGTGCCATCCATCCTAGCAATAGATCTTTAATCCAAACCTTTTCCTTATGCTCTAGCATATGGATATTATGCCTCTTCATTCCATTAGCTTGTATTGTTTCCACCAACATCCATGAACTTTTGCTGCTACTATTTTGACATATTGTTTTCTTGATTGATGATAATTATATTTCTATCCAACCACATTTGCAGACATATGATTGTCAAACCCTTTTGTATACAAGAATATTGATGCTCATCCTTGCCACAATATTACATTCCTCTTCTTGTCTTAACATATGAACCGTGATCTCGGTTTTCTTTATTTCACATTAAACTTTGAATAAATAATAATTAAGAGATCATGGGATAGGGACAATGAGGAGTGATTTTCCTTCCATTTGCAACTAGTTTTATGCTTCTAGGTAAGATGCCATATTTGCTGAGTGATCTACCTTCTGGTTTAGTCCTGTTAACACATGGTATAAATCAACGAAATCAATTTTTTTTCCTCTCATTGATTCTTGAGATTATTCTTGCAAGATTAAGAACCACTTCACTAAATAAATTTGGCATGTATCTCATACTAAGAGAAGAACATTCGATGATGATTAGTTAATCAAATATTTGATGCCTCCCTAGACCCCACCCACCCAAAATTGCTTCTATTCCCCCCAGGATCAAGCACATCCCCCCGCCCCTCCACACATTGGGCAGTTTTGGATTTCCCTTTGAGGCCTTATTGAGAAAGAGTATTTTTTTGAGATCTCTCATCTTAGGGATTCGTCCTTGTCCATTCAAATTTTCCACCTCCACTTTCACCACTATAATATGCTTCCTAAGTGGAATCAAGAATAAAGTGAATCTGTATCACTCCGATTTCATAACATTGTATAGAAAACTTGAAATATAAATTAATGCGCATAGAGCTAAAAGTAATTAATGAAATGATCAGAGTGCTGCAGGGAAATGGTCACTCTGTATTTTAATGGATGGAAGATCCATTCCTTCAGCTTCAGAATGACAAGTTGATCCACTAATAAATCTATGTGCCATCCATCCTAGCAATAGATATTTGATCCAAACCTTTTCCTTCTGCTCTAGCATATGGATATTATGCCTCTTCATTCCATTAGCTTGTATTGTTTTCATCCACATCCGTGAACTTTTGTTGCTACTATTTCGACATATTTTTTTCTTGAGTGGATGATAATTCTATTTCTATCCAACCACATTTGCAGACATATGATGGTCAAACCCTTTTGTATACAAGAATATTGATGCTCATCCTTGCCACAAGATTGCATTCCTCTTCTTATCTTGACATATGAACAGTGATCTCGGTTTTCTTTATTTCACATTAAACTTTGAATAAATAATAATTAAGAGATCATGGGATAGGGACAATGAGGAGTGAGTTTCCTTCCATTTGCAACTATTTTTATGCTTCCAGGCAAGATGCCATATTTGTTGAGTGATCTACCTTTTGGTTTAGTCTTGTTAACACATGGTAGAAATCAACGAAATCAATTTTTTTTCCTCTCGTTTGATTCTTGAGATTATTCTTGCAAGATTAAGAACCACTTCACTAAATAAATTTGGCATGTATCTCATACTAAGAGAAGAATATCCGATGATGATTAGTTAATCAAATATTTGATGCCTCCCTAGACCCCACCCACCCAAAATTTCTTCTATTCCCCCAGGATCAAGCACATCCTCCCCCCTCCACACACTGGGCAGTTTTGGATTTCCCTATGAGGCCTTATTGAGAAAGAGTATTTTTTGAGATCTCTCATCTTAGGGGTTCGTCCTCATCCATTCAAATTTTCCACCTCCACTTTCACCACTATAATATGCTTCCTAAGTGGAATCAAGAATAAAGTGAATCGGTAGCACTCCGATTTCATAACAGGGTATAGAAAATTGAAATATAAATTAATTCGCATAGAGCTAAAAGTAATTAATGAAATGGTCAGAGTGCTACAAGGAAATGGTCACTTTGTATTTTAATGGATGGAAGATCCATTCCTTCAACTTCAGAATGACAAGCTACTCCACTAATATATCTATGTGCCATCCATCCTAGCAATAGATCTTTGATCCAAACCTTTTCCTTCTGCTCTAGCATATGGATATTATGCCTCTTCATTCCATTAACTTGTATTGTTCCCATCAACATCCATGAACTTTTACTGCTTCTATTTTGACATATTTTTTCTTGATGGATGATAATTCTATTTTTATCCAACCACATTTGCAGACATATGATGGTTAAACCCTTTTGTATACAAGAATATTGATGCTCATCCTTGCCACAAGATTACATTGCTCTTCTTGTCTTGACATATGAACTGTGATCTCAGTTTTTTTTATTTCACATTAAACTTTGAATAAATAATAATTAAGATATCATGGGATAGGGACAATGAGGAGTGATTTTCCTTCCATTTTCAACTAGTTTTATGCTTCCAGTTCCAGGCAATATGCCCTATTTGTTGAGTGATCTACCTTCTGGTTTAGTCTTGTTAACACACGGTAGAAATCAATAAAATCAATTTTTTTCCTCTCGTTTGATTCTTGAGATTATTCTTGCAAGATTAAGAACCACTTCACTAAATAAAATTGGCATGTATCTCATATTAAGAGAAGAATATTTGATGATGATTAGTTAATCAAATATTTGATGCCTCCCTAGACCCCACCCACCCAAAATTTCTTCTATTCCCCCCAGGATCGAGCACATCACCCCCCTCCACACACTGGGCAGTTTTGGATTTCCCTTTGAGGCCTTATTGAGAAAGAGTAATGTTTTTAGATCTCTCATCTTAGGGATTCGTCCTCGTCCATTCAAATTTTCCACCTCCACTTTCACCACTATAATATGATTCCTAAGTGGAATCAAGAATAAAGTGAATCTGTAGCACTCTGATTTCATAACAGCGTATAGAAAACGTGAAATATAAATTAATTCACATAGAGCTACAATTAATTAATGAAATCATAGTGCTACAGGGAAATGGTCACTCTGTATTTTAATGGATGGAAGATCCATTTCTTCAGCTTCAGAATGACAAGCTGATCCACTAATAGTTCTATGTGCCATCCATCCTAGCAATAGATCTTTGATCCAAACCTTTTCCTTCTGCTCTAGCATATGGATATTATGCCTCTTCATTCCATTAGCTTGTATTGTTTCCATCAACATCCATGAACTTTTGTTGCTACTATTTTGACATATTGTTTTCATGATGGATGATAATTCTATTTCTATCCAACCATATTTGCAGACAGATGATGGTCAAACCCTTTTGTATACAAGAATATTGATGCTCATCCTTGCCACAAGATTACATTCCTCTTCTTGTCTTGACATATGAACTGTGATCTCGGTTTTTTTTTTTTTTCTCAGTAACACTAAATCTATTAATTTATAAAATAATGGTACAAAACTGCCTCTGTCTCAGCTAAGGAAGCCTGAGCACAGGGCCTGACTGCCAAGAAAACCATAATTTGGACTGCCCACCATGGGGAAACCAGTCCATTTCAAATTGAGAGTTTAAAATGCCGCCCACAATGGGGAAACCGGCTGTACATTCAGATTGTTCATCAAAATAACAAAAGCCTATAGCATGGCTTGCAACAAGCGTAGGATGAAAAAACAAGAGAGCTAAGTATAACTTAGAGATGATGTACTTGTAGGATAAAAACCTCAAGGGCTGCCTCTGACTACTGTTCATTGGTTGGAGATGGTGGTTCTTCAGTGATTCTGCACCCGAATTCATCGCCATATTCGTCTTCCACCTCCGGAGTTGACTCTTTTCCTTTGCTCAAATCCTCCATGCGCTAGACCTGCAAAGAGATACTGGGGGCAGAGAATAACTGGGTCGAGGCTTCCCTAACAGAACCAGCTGCGGCTGATCTCGGTTTTCTTTATTTCACATTAAAATTTGAATAAATAATAATTAAGAGATCATGGGATGGGGAAAATGAGGAGTGATTTTCCTTCCATTTGCAACCAGTTTTATGCTTCCAGTTCTAGGTAAGATGCCATATTTGCTGAGTGATCTACCTTCTGGTTTAGTCTTGTTAACACATGGTAGAAATCAACAAAATCATTTTTTTTTCCTCTCGTTTGATCCTTGAGATTATTCTTGCAAGATTAAGAACCACTTCACTAAATAAATTTGGCATGTATCTCATACTAAGAGAATATTATCTGATGATGATTAGTTAATCAAATATTTGATGCCTCCCTATACCCCACCCACCCAAAATTTCTTCTATTCCCCCCAGGATCAAGCACATCCCCCCCGTCCACACACTGAGCAGTTTTGGATTTCCCTTTTGAGGCCTTATTGAGAAAGAGTATTTTTTTGAGATTTCTCATCTTAGGGATTCGTCCTCGTCCATTCAAATTTTCCACCTCCACTTTCACCACTATAATATTCTTCCTAAGTGGAATCAAGGAAAAATTGAATCTGTAGCATTCTGATTTCATAACAGTGTAGAGAAAACTTGAAATATAAATTAATGTGCATAGAGCTAAAAGTAATTAATGAAATCAGAGTGCTAGAGGGAAATGGTCACTCTGTATTTTAATGGATGGAAGATCCATTCCTTTAGCTTCAGAATGACAAGCTGATCCACTAATAGATCTATGTGCCATCCATCCTAGCAATAGATCTTTGATCCAAACCTTTTCCTTCTGCTCTAGCATATGGATATTATGCCTCTTCATTCCATTAGCTTGTATTGTTTCCATCAACATCCATGAACTTTTGCTACTACTATTTTGACATATTTGTTTCTTGATGGATGATAATTCTATTTCTATCCAACCACATTTGCAGACATATGAATTTAGGCAGGCCCTTTGAGGCGTGTTTTAGAATTTGGTTTGTTACTTTGTTAATAAAATTTTGTTTGTAATTTTTTTTCCATGAAGTGAACATATCCTCCCTCATTGAAGACATTTCCTTTCTGTTATCATTTTTTTCAAAAGCATAATGCAAAATTTTAATAGTGAAGTCACAATCGAAGATTCATCTTTAATTCTCTTCAATTTTTTTTATTGAAGACACATCTCGAAGGGTCTTGGATATCAATTTTTCTGTAAATTTTTTTAATGTTAATAGACGATTACGAACTATGGTCTAATTAAAAATATCAACCTTTGGAAAACCATCATTTTCCTAAATGTAATTTTGAATCCTAGTAGAGGGAGGCAACAACATCTCTGAAATTAGAGAAATGTAACCCAATTTTACTGTGTATTCAATACTATTTACCCCATCCATGGCTGTCAAGAGTGAGTTTATCTGTAAAATACTACTAACAGTAAAATTCAAGGCCAAACACTGGTGCAGAAAGATCAAGATGACGACATGATGAACAAAAAGACTACTAACAATACAATTCAAGCCAAACATTTGAACACAGAATGGCTTGCCATGAGCTATACCATTCAATTTCATTTGGAAAACAACCAATTGAGGGAGAAGTTTATTTTAACTTGAATTTCATGTAACAGCTATGACATATGACTAGTATGAAACCAATCTAATCAAGAGCTGCAGCTGAAGCCTACGGGAGACCTTTGATGGAAAGTGTCAATAGTTTGGATTTATAGCTATTGCGAGCTTAAAAGAAGGTTGAACAAGTGTAAACTTCTGGATTTTGGCTTACCTCTTGCAAATCACCCACAAAGCACCCGCATTCACCGCACTGTTAGACTCGCTGAACTTTGAAGCAATCACCAGCATCCAGCACATTTGGACTGGTGAATTTATTAAAAAATAATAATTACAGAGTGTTGTTAGACTCACCAAAGAAATCACAACACACTTGAAGCATTCAGACTCAACAAATTTATAAAAAAAAATATAATTACAGTTGCAACACCACTGTCCAAACTCCTCCTCGCGACGCGGGTTTAGCTCCATGGCACCGGGGAAATGGACCATCTTGGACCTTGGTACTCTAAATCCCTTTCCGGGCAGCTACCGTCTCCCAGAACCAGATGTTTATTCTTGTTGCCCTTGTCAATGCATGCAACTGTCATCGGGTAATGCGTGCAGAGTCATCTGAACTATATCTTGTAAGTTTGCACCTCCAACAGTCGATCTGGTAAGTTTGCACCTCCAACATTCAACTTCCAAGCCCCAATGTGCCCCAACCTATTGAAATGGGGGTGAATCACTTCAATCCATCCCCCGACCTAGTAAATTCCGGCGAAATATTTGTTGCAACTCAAACTTCCAAGCCCCAACCAGTAAAAATGGGGCAAATCACTCCAAACCCTCTCTTCGAACTAGTAAATCTAGGCGAATGCCATTGAAATCTACTCCAAACCAAAAAATCGGGAGGCCAATTCCATGGTTTTAGTTTTATGCGCATTTATTTTGGTTGGATAACACTTAATAATTAATTATTTTTAAATGGAAATGGAAATGGATATCTCTTATTTTTAAATGGAAATGGATATCTCTTATTTTAGATTGGAAATGGTTAATAAACAAGTTTGAATGTAAGTTATCAACCTGGGCACACAAATGGCTATCAATGGGTGGTAGGTTGATCCCTGCTAAATTGGTTTTGCAGAATATATTAGTCTATTGGATGCATTTATATATGTTTCCCAGGGCTATCATAAAACATATAAACACCATTATTGCAAACTTCCTATGGTCTAGTGCAAAGGGGGTCATAAATATCATCTTGTGTCATTGGCTAAAATTTGGTATATGTCTAGGGATATATTCACAACATCAGATCATTCCCTCTCATCTAATATCTATGCTCAGATGCATTTTCATTCAATGGAATGTTTCTACATACAATTTTTTTTAGTGAGAGTTTGTATTCTGTATATGGTTATGTTTATGTTGGCTTTTAGTATATAGGGTTTTTTCCTACATCAATGTTTTTTTTATTTCTAACATATTGAGGCATAATTTTGTGCTCTCAATTATGATGGATATGCTACTTTCATATTTGTTGTATATTAGTCATATTTAAACATGGAATTTCCTTAATAGAACATGTTTGATTTTTCCCTCGTGGCAAAAATGCATTTTCAGGAAATAGATGTCAATTCCCCAGATTGTAAGGCATTTTCAGTGAAAAATGTCAATTATCTGAAGCAACTTAGAGAGTGGTAAGGCATTTTCAGGGAAAAGACTGCAATTTTCCAAAGCAATTCAAATTTTGAATGCTTTCTCCAAATCATAAGGCATTTTCAAGGAAAAGATGTCAATGTTCCAAAGATATTCACTTTTAAAGCATCATTTTTCTTACATGACACTGAATTTTAAGGCTTTCTCAGGGAAAAGATGTCAATTCTCCAAATGGTAGGGCATTTTAAATGAAAAAATGTTAATTTCCAAAGAAATTTAGAGAATTGTAAGGCATTTTAAGGGAAAATATGTGAATTCTCCGCATAAATTTAATTTGAAAGCTCTCTCCAAAGTGTTATTGGATTTTTCCAATGCTTCATTTACCTATGAGCTAAGTATGGTGAGTTGTAAGTTTATATTGGAACTTGCATTTATCGAGTTATCGTAGTTATCTTTATCTGGCACTCAACCTGCTCCATTATTATATAAAGAATACTTTCTATGTACATTAACACAAGTTTGTGAGTAATTCAATACTCTTAACATGGTATCAGAGCTAGCGATTCCTGCCCTACTAATATTTTTTGATTTCTCATTATTTTTTTAAGATATGCGCGGAGTTTTGTTCTACTGAGATCTGGGAGAGGATGATCCTTGCAGAGGATTCATTTGATTAGTTTCTTCCCAGGTCAAATATCTTTTCTCTAGTGCGATAGGGACCGCTAATGGATCTGAAGGGCTTTTGGTCGCTTAGATTCTTGGCAATCATATCAGATATTAAAATGATTTTGGGAAATGACCGTCAGATCAGATGTAATGTTGTAGAATATTCGGAGGTTCGATCAGTAAATATTGGAGTGTGCTCTTCTGCCAAGTTATGGCTGGGGTAATGAATCAAATTGACGACCCTTGAGGTCTGGGAATTTAAGTTTTGTTCTTTATAGTAGCCTTCATTGGGGGCTAAGCGTTGCACTTGCGGACTCTTCTTGGACTTGAACAAACTGGTAGCATCAACAACAGTAGAAAGGTTCACATTTTGATGAGTTGCCCACGAAGGATAGAACATTTTTGATTTGTGATTGGAGTTGTGTTTAGTGTGATTTTTTGATGTTTTCATGTGGGAATCTTGTTTTTGTTGAAAAAAAGAAGTGAAATCTTGATTTGTGTTATTTAAACTAGTTTTTTTATTGTATATATGGATTCAGCACTCTGAAAATTGCTAGGGAACTTAGATGGTTATCCATCAAACTTGTGATTGCAATAAATTCCTGCTGAATTTTAGAAAAATTAAACAAGAAAAATCAACCCAAAAAACTTCCAAAAAATCACACTAAAGACAACTCATTTGTCATCCATATGTTGTCTAGTAGTGTTCATAAGGTGCTCAATTGACTCTCTAATCACGACCATCGCAATTCTTATATACAAACAAGTTTCAATAACTACATCTTGAAATTTAAATCAAATGTCAATCCACGTTGTACTTGGAAAAGTTTGAGGCTTGCATGTTCTCAAGTTCTTTTGCATGTTTCTGAAGAAGCTGACGTTGAAGAGCCCGATTCTCCTCTGAATTTCTAAGCTCCTTTACACACAAAAAAAAACATTCTGAAAACGAAAAGTGTTGAAATAAAAATTTACATTAAAAAAAAAACTAAAAAAACATTTTAAAATAATTGAAAAAGAAAACAAAATTCATTATTTTTTTTAAATTAAAAAAATAAATAAATAATAATAATAATATAATTTTTTTTAAAAATTAGATTTCGTTAAGTAAGTCATTCAACTATGGGAACTTTGAGTAAGTCATTCAACTATGACCATTTCCAAGAGAGGTAGTCGTAACTCACTAATTTTTCATGATTTTTTAATAGTCCACTTAGCGCTCATTGCTTAGGGTGATGAATTTCTCATGATTTTTTAATAGTCCACTTAGCACTCATTGCATCGGGTGATGCTCGGGGGGCGGGTGAAGAAGTGGGATTGAAACTAGTGAAATGAATCACATAGCATCAATCATCACTTCTTGGCTTACACCCGGTAACTAGGACTTCCCAGGAGGTCACCCATCCCAAATGGCCTCTGGCTCAAGGGGACTTAACTGTAATAATATAATGCAATGAGGAAACCCCTTAATACTTAAACATTTAAAAAAAATAAAATAATAATAATAATAATAATTAAAAAATATAAATTAAAAAAAAACAAATAAATTTTAGAAAATAAAATAAATTTAAAATATAAAAATTAAAATAAAATAGAAATAAATAAATGTATTAAATTAAAAATAAATAAATAACTTATAATAATAATAATAATAATAATATATGATGATGATGATGGTGAACGTCCACTAAGAGCAATATTTGGTCTTTCGGACCTAAAGAAAAGAGTTATTTAATTTGATTTAAGATTTTATTCCTATGCTCAAAAAGCTTGGAGAGAAGCCTCCGAGCTCACTATAATTTTGACATCTTAAAAGGCTAGGAAGGTCAGTATTGCAACAAAGATTATGAAATTGAGCTCTAATGTGGTTGTACGCGGGGCACTCTAAGAGGAAGTGATTTTCATCCTCGATGTTCATATTCTCACAGAGATGGAAGATCCTTTCCATCCATGGTGTTTTAGGAACTGTCCAACGACCTGTTTCACTATGGAGCTCATGAGAGTTCGTTCTAATCTTGGCTATATTAATTTTCTTCTTTGAGCTAGTTAAAACATAGAGATACTTTTGATCTTCTAAGGTGGGGTTGATGACCTCCTTATAATACCTTAATTTTCTTTAGCTGCTAGATCTTTCTCACACCACATTTTTTCTTTGAACTTAGAAGTAACAATTTTTTTAATGTTATTGATGTTTTGCAATGCAACATTCTCATCGATCTCCCAATGGTTTAACTAGGCCCTAGTGTCTTTATACCAACCTCATTTAAGCCTTTGGTGGTTTTGGCTCGAATTTAAAGCTAGCTTAGGAAGTCTATGGTCTCCTATGCTATTGAGCTTGTGCTTGTACAATAGAAGTCTAGTCATAGCTAGGCTCTCGATAGGGGAAATACCCAATTCTATAAGGAGAATAGGATAGGGTGTATTACTTTTAATGTTAAGGTTATACGTTATAAAATGCTTCTGGATTTGCTCAATCTTTCTCCAGGAATCTCTAGAGATGCTGCAACCCCAAACCTCACATCCATATAAGATAGCAAGAGTGACTAAAGTTTCAAAGAGGAACTTCTTTCTATCCCACATTACGAGGATTGTCGTTTTACAATTATTTTCAAGACCAAAATAAGATTTCCACCCCCCATTAGTCCTTTTCTGAATGCTATATTTCCAGTTAAGCTTGTGATGAATATCAATTCCTAGGTACTTGTAAGAAGACACTTCCTCCAAGTTACTATTGTCATACATAAAATTAGCGTAAGTGTTCTTCTTTGATTTGATAATCATAACTTTTGTTTTGTTAGTGTTAACAGACATACCCAAGGTAGAGCAGAAATCCTTAAGAAGTCTAAGTTTCTTATCAAGACCAGATGGGCACCTTGCGAGAAGAACAATATCGTCAGCATAAAGAAGAAGGATGATGACTATCCCAGCTAAGATTGTACCGGCACATTTTTCTTCCTCTAAACAACCTTCTGGCTTGTCGATGTAAATTCCAAATAGGGTAGGGGAGAGGGGGCAACCTTGTTTAACTCCGATATTACACTTAATATCTTTCGACCACCTCGTTGCTCTTTAACTTGGCAATTACATTCTCGTATAACCTTATAGCGGCCACTCTTAGCTTGAAAGGAACAATTAGCTCTTCTAATTTATTCCATAGGTTATTTCTAGGAACCGTATCGAAAGCCTTTCTAAAGTCCACAAAGCAATAGAAGATATTGGATTTATCATTGCGACATTCCTCCACAATGATCCTAAGCGTAATGAGGTGGTTCATTGTTGAGTGCTGCCTTCTAAAATCCACTTGGCCTTTAGCCCGCTTACCTTCACTTTCAAGCCAAATGCTCAATTTCTTTTCCAAAATAATACCATATAACTTGGCTAAGAGGGGGCTGATCATAATTGTTTGATAATTAGAGGGGTTATTTGTATCCTCACTTTTAAAAATAGGGGTAATGAGGCTCTGAGTCGAAGGTTTAGGGAACCCTTGCTTGACCGCTTGGTTGAAAAGCTTATAGATGTGGTGGGTGAGGACAAGACCTCAAATTTTTAAGATTTCCGCCCGGTAACCTTCAATGTCTTTAGCTTTACCATTTACCAGGTGTTTAACCCCAAAATCAATGTCTTCTAATGAGAAAACTTCTTTCGTTGTGAGAAGGGTTTCAAAATCCCTGGCATTTGGAGATTCATAAATCTTTTTAAGATAGGAATTCCAGTCGTGTAAAGCAATTTTATTATTATCTTTAGTTTTCCTAGTTAGAATCTGCCTCCAGAATTTCTTAGGAACCACCTTAGAGAGGTGTAAGAGATTCTCTTGTCTTTTACGAATATATTGCCTTTTTTTCCTTTTAGTTAGGGCTTTGTAGATTGTTATCTTGTTAATTTTGAGAGATTCATCAACAACTTCCTCAATTGCTCTCCTCGCACTTTTACAATCTTTGTCATACCATGGGTTGGTTTTGCTATTTCTTTTATTACTTGAGACTTCAATTGAGAACTTGTTAATAGAATATGAGAGGGTTGTAGTAAAATTATGATAAAGGTCATCTATGTTGTCTATAGTAGATAAAGGAAGCAAATTAGTTTTTAATTCATTTAGAAAGAGATCATTTTTATTTCTATAAAAGATTATGTTCTTTTGACTATAAGGATTATCTTCTATGGGATCTCTATGCATGACAAAATTGAGAGTTATGAGTAAAGGCCTATGATCAGAGTCAGGCTCATGGTCGTCTAAGATGTCAAAATTTATTATTTCGTTGTATAAAGGGAGATCGGAAATAACATAGTCTACCACGCTCCTGCCAAGCCCATGGATGCAGGTCATCTTGCTAGAATTGGGCCACTTCTTTAGACCGTTGCAAATTATGAGATCCTGAGCACTACAAAGCTTGACTAGCTCCGACCCAAACAAATTATCCCCGAGGTCTTCAGAGCTCCTTTTGTACCGGCTAGCCAGAGTAAGGTCTTCGTCTAACCAAAGAGGATTGGGGTTGGAATGATTGCTTAGAAGAATAGCTTGGTTGCTTGAAGTTCGAGCATTAAAGTCACCCATTAAAAGGATATTACCTTCATTCCTTAGGCTATAAATATCATTATCTAAACCATTGTAAGGACTATTTTTATCTAGATTCTTCTTCCTATAGAAGTTAGAATTAATGGGGAAAATTTTGGAATTGCTATGTAGGTCTTTTTATCATTAATGTCAGTAATCTCTATCCAACTATACTGGTTGTAAGGGTCATTTTTATAAATCCTAGCATGGGGGAAGATGTCTTCTTAATGTAGCAAGATATGCCCCCAATGCATCTACGGGAGGATCGCTTGTTCCAGGTAGACCATAGTGTAAAGCCATCTATGTTAGGGACCTTAGATTCTTCGTGCTCCCAAGTTTCAACAAGAAATATAATATCAACATCATTTGAGATCCAACTTAGCTTGGGGCCTTTGTTCCATGGAAAGCCCCGACAGTTCCAAGAAAGAATTCAGAGCATGTTGAATTGCTATTTATTACTATCTTTTTGGTTTCTATCTTGAATAACGGCTTTTCTATTTCTGATTATTGCCCATTTTCCTTCCTTCCTAGCTTCTTTTACCTTTTGAACCTCCTTTCTTAATTCTACTTGATCTTCTGGAATGAGATCTTCGTTTATAAATATTCTCGTTCCTTTTAGACTTGAGTTTTTACTAAGTATGTCATTCTTATGGTCAGTAGAGCTCACCTTTATTCGGATCAACCTTCCTTTATTCTCAGTTAATTTCCCTAACCTTGTTGCTCCTGTGAGACACGTGGTTTCAAATTATATATATATATATATATATATATATATATATATATATATATATAATTTTAAAAGATAAAAATTAAAAATGAAAACAAATATTAAATAAAAAAGAAATTAAAAACATAAAATTCTAAAAAATAAATTAAATTTAAAATATAAACATTAAATGAAAAAAACAAATATTAAATTTTAATTAATTAATTATTTTTTAAATCACAATTAAAAAAAATTAAGAACTTTTTTAAAATTAAATTTTAAAAAAATCTAAAAATAAATTTAAAATTTAAAATAAAAAAAATGAATTAAAAATATTAAATTAAAAAAAATAATTAAAAAAAATTTAAATATAAAAATTAAATTTAAATAAAAAAATATTAATTTTTTTATTTTATTTTTTTTAAATATATGTATTAAATTTAAATAAATTAAAAAAAATATTAAATTGTGTTAAATTAAATTAAAAATTTTAATTTAAAAAAATTCATAATTTTGGCAGACCAGGTGGCAGCCGAGGCCAATCTACATTTTTTTTTAAAATTAAATTATTTTTTTAATTAATTTTTTTTTTAATTAAATTTTAATAATTTTTTTTTTTTAATTTAATAATATATATATATATATATATATATATATATATATAATAAATTTTAATGATTTTTTTTAAAATTTGTTTTTTATATTTTAAATTTTTAAATTTTTTTAAAGTTTTTTGTAATTTTTTTTTAATTTAATATTTTTAGTTAATTTATTTGTTTTTAAATTTTAAATTTTTAGTTTATTTTTTTAATTTAAATTTTATTATTATTATTATTATTATTATTTAATTTTAAAATGTTTTAATTTAAAAAAAAAAATGTTTTTTTTTGTTTTTTTTTTTTTCAAAGTTTTTTATTTATTTATTTTTAATCTAAATTTTAATTTTAATTTTCTTTTCAATTTAACTTTTTTTACATTTAATTTTTACTATATTTTATTATTATTATATAATTTAAATTTTCAAATTTGAATTATTTTTTATTTTTGTATTTTTATTATTTGTTTTTAATCATTTTTTTAATTATGTGGTTTTTTTATCTAAAAAAAAATTGCTTTGGATGTTTTTTTATTTTTTGGTTTAATTTTTAGTTGTTTTCTTTAAATTTATTTATTTATTTATTTTTCTGAATTTTTTTGGTTGTTGTTTAAATTTTTTATTTTTACAAGTTAATTTTGTTTATGCTTCATTAACACTTTTTAAAATTAGCATGAAAATCACTAACATTTTAAAACAAATGTTCTTACTTCATAAATAAAAATATGCTTAAAAAAAAGGTGATTCTACATCACCACTTTTCAAAATCGAGTGTTTTTTTTGTTACCTCAAAAAAACGGGTACCAGGTAATTTTCTCGTTTGATTGGTAATTTTGTTTTGACCATGCAACAAATTAAATAAGTATTTTCCTTAAAGTAATTTTGGGCACGTTTTTTTATTACCAAATGATTGTTTTTTAAATATTAAGAGAATTTATAAATGATGCTCAATGGTCATTTTTCCATCCGTATATGTATTTTATGTTTTTATGATTGGTGGTTATGAAAGGCTTCCGACTAGTAATCCAAAGCTAGGTGGATTTCTCTATTTTGTGTGGTGATTGGAATTGTAAAGCTCTTATTGTTGTCATCATCAGTCTTGTTTTTAACAGTTTTTGCTTCGTGGCTAGTGGAAAAACATTTGCCAATTTTGTGTTATCAAGATGGGTAAAATATTGCAGGAGCTCCGTGAGAAGAAGGAAATATATGAACTTCGTAAAGAGGTTCTTTAATTGTAGTGAGTGGTAGCCCTTTTGCAAGCAGAAAATGCAACTCTTAAAAATAGGTTGCAAACTTCCATAGCTGAGAAAATCTAGAAAGTTGACCATTTGGAATCAACCATGGGAAAATATCTCCAGATGCTTGTAGATGAATTTCAAGAGAAGATTGATCTCCTTGATGACTTGCAAGAGGAAGTTGAGTCTTTTTTTCACTCAAATTTGAAGAAGCAACTAGAAGAACAAAATAATCAACACATTATGGAGATTGATTGTTTAAAAGAAACAATGATGGAGCAATATCAATTTTTGAAACAAGATTATGATGCCTTGTCTCAACAACTAAGTGAGAAAGATAAGGTCATTAAAAAACTGCAACAGTTTAAGCAACAACTTGAATTGGAGGTTAGTCGTCTTCAGAAATTTGAGATGGATGCAATTGATATTAAGGTACCAAGCTCTCATTCTTCCACACTTGATGATGTTGATTGTCAAAAGACTAATGCAGATAATCATGAATCATCACATGCTATTTTCACACCCAGTTTTGAAAACCATACTATTGGGATTAGATCCCGATTGCTGAGAAAAATGGGATATATCGGAGGAGAACCAGGGAAAATTTTAAGAACCCCCCTAAATTTATATGTATAATAATTGGGCAAATCCCCATGATACATAGGAAAAATGGAAGAAAATTTTATTAATATTATAATATGTATATACAATTTTTTTGGCGAATCTCTCACGATATTATATTATCTTGTAAAATCGTGGCGAATCACCAGTACAAATAGCGAATCACTAGTACAAAATGGTGAAATGTTGTCTAGTGGAGTTCAAGGTGTTGGTTCCAATGAATATATGGTAGTTGAACCAGGAGTTGAAGGAAGCGAAGCACCGAGACCAAGCATGGCACATGGTGACTCGTGAGGGAAGTAGTTCTCGTGCAGTTTGGAAAACGCGTTCTTCTAGTTTTGCTAAGTGTAGTGTTGTTGCTCATGCTACTACTAGTACTGATATTGAGGTTGGAGAGGAGTTTGAGGAGTCCTCGGACTCTGAGCCAAATGATGTTTATGTAGCTCCTGGTGATGACCCCATGTGTAGTAGTGGTGATGCGTTTGATTAGTGATCATGAAGGCAACATAATATTCAAATTTAAACAGACCCATAACAAAAAATCCATGAAGAGAAAACTCTAGCAAAAATATTGTCGTGCAAATCTAGATTCTATAGAATTATTAGAACTCCCTACTACTCTGTAAATAGATCCATGAGATGAAGAATATGGTAAAAAAATGGGGACTGATATGTTTTATGGGAAGGAAAACTATTCGTGTTCAAATTCTTTCAGATGCAGAGACTTGATAGTTTTCAGTGAAGGAAATTTTTCTGAGCTTAGGGATTTCTCATAACCTTTTTTAGAGAGAGCACCGCAATGTATGAAGTTATATTATAATTTTATAGGTAATATGCATTGTAGATTTGGATGTTAGAAGTAGAAGAAAAAACTTCAAATATTAGCAAAAGGTATCACTACAAAGTTTTGCACTGTACAAAGGTTTTATCTAATATGCATGAAACAGAGGCTTCCTTATATGACTTCAAAAATAGTATCACTTGAAACAATAGATTTTCTATTATGTTGAATAAACAAGCTTTGATGCTATAAATTCATCCAGCCAGGGCACAATTCGACTTGTCGTCTTTTCCACCCACAACCGACTCAAATGGAGGAGCCTTAGAATAACTCCCATCAACCCACACAACAAGATGATCACCTCCCTCCTTTGTAGAGCTCACACATAGAAGCGATAAGTTACAGGCAGAGAGCAGCGCCACCTCAATATGCAGATTCATGAGATCTCGAGGAGACCTCTTACCTCCACCCATGAGACCCTTGCAATAGTATCTTTGTCCAGGCCCTTTTTACAATCACATAAGACACCCCCCTTCCCACTGATCCAAGTCTTTGCAAAGAGTATCCTACATGCACAAGACCGTATATTCCAATTTATCCAAAGTTCTCCATCAGGGGATTATTCACTTTAGCTTCAGATGGTAGGAGATGAGTGATTTTGAAGCCTGGAAGATGTCTGAAACAGTAGAGTGTGAACTAGTAAAGCTAAAAACCTAGATAGTATGAACTGAAGAAAGCCAAATTTTGTATTATAATAACCTCTCCATCTAAAGGTTTTAATAGGATTATTGTTGGATGCATCCATCCAGACACTGAACAAAAATGCAGTTTCAAAACTATCCTGACTTCCAACCTTAATCATTGACTCAGTTAGTCTTGTTTATCTTTGTAAATATCTGAAATGTCTATGCTAACTTTTATTAAAATTCACATCAGTAATAGTCAATGTAAAAAAGGCAATGCCTGTGCTAATCTATAAGTCAAGAATAAGAGAGAATCCAATGAAAAGTACATTTAGATCAACTTAAATATGTATCACCAAACACATGTTTCTTTTCGGAGACGTATGCATGTTTAGATACTTTTTTCATAAATTAAGGAAAATTCAACCTGATATAAACTGTCTTGAGTTTTGAACATTGGTTGGTCTACATTCAACATTAGGCCAATAGGAAGAGACCTAAAAAATTCTCCCAGAACAAACTTGTCAGTTTTGCTACTTGCCCCATTTACTAGACAGGACCCTTAAAGAGGCTAGAAATCTTGTTGATTTGTATCAATCTTAAAATTTCCTCCCCAAGATATTATTGTCACAGCTTTTAAACTAGTTAAAATGCTCACCAGTCATTACATATTCTGGAGCAGCATAACCATATGTTCCCATAACTCGAGTTGAAACATGGGTGTTGTCCCCCTCAGGTCCATCTTAGTCCAAAATCAAACAGCTTGGCATTGTATTCCTGCACTAATCAGATATCTCTCCATAAATACTTAAGAGAATCCAAACTGTAACACTGAGCCATCTCATAATTTTGAAGTTGTAGGTACAAACTGAATCTAGAAAAATATTGCATGTTTTAAAATCTCGATAAATCACTGGTCTTTCAGCCCCTCCATGAAGAAATGCCAGACCTTTTGTTGCACCCAATCCAATTTTCATCCTGATAAACCAGGAGAGTGGTAGGGACCCTTCGGCATGCATAAGGGAAGTACCATTGGACATCAAAGATCTAAATATATTTTTCAAAATACAAATTTACAAATTGGGATTAAGACTCTAGAAGGACAGAATAATTATGTAGCTACTCATTTCCAAAAAATGTGAAATCCCCACGACACTGATGCTCAAAAATGAGATTTAACCAAGGGAGGCACACAATTCCTTGTGTCCAACCAAAGTTGACAAATCCAGACTGAGGATCCCAAAAGTTCATGAAATAAAAACAGATCATCAAGTATTCAATAAAGCAAGATAGAGTTTGTTTTGGGTAACATCATCAACATATAGTATGCTATTCAACCAAGATGACTTAAAAATTCCATATCAGCCAGTGAATTTTTCTGCACAGAAATATTCTAAGAAGACATTTCAAAAAATCCTCACCAAAAATGGATTTTTGTTCATAAATATACCCCACCATCTAATCACAGAACGGAAACAAACATTAAAATTTAATACCTAACAATATTGAGTGTTCCGTCAAATTTGAAAATCATACTTGTTATGCTAAATGAATTTGATGCCTTGGACGCAAAGACTAGCTTTTATCATACGCTTGCCATAAAAGTCAGATCCATTCAAATGTGGAAAAATTTCTGAATTCTTCACTCCTTTGAAACTTGTAGTTGAGTGTCTTTATCATTTATGTTGAATGGGTAGATTTGGTCATTGTTTTATCATTGTGACTTATGTAAATAAAATCCTTACACCAACAAATTGCATTTGATATAATCCAATGGAGCCTTTAAGTATCATTTTAAGCAACACGTTGTATCATGTAAGTGCCTACATACTTTTCTACTTCAATGCTTCTAGATACAGATCCTATGCTAAAAAACAATTAATATCATCCTATATTTTGTAAATGTGAGTTCATGCCTCTGACATTCATATAACAGATTAAATTTTTGGATTCAGATGCCTCAGTTTCCAGCATTCAAGTAAACAAAATTCAGGTTCCTATGGTGATTATCTAAGTGGTTGTTTGGAGACAGATCTAATATATGTGTCTGAAAAGTATGAATGGACCTAAACATATGTCTTGACATATTGACAAACAACCTCAACAATATTATAGAATTCATATAACATGACATTCTCAACAAACATATGTTCTTTAGGATGAATGTGGCAATATATTAAACATCCATTTGATCTCTTAGTGGATAATGACTGTCTAAGCATATATTCTGTCATTTAGAGGTGACAAACTTGTTTGGTCTCTTAATAAAAATATTGGCACACCTATAATATCTTCATGATGTAATGGGTGTGGTGTCTTTGTGACTATAGTGAATGTAACTCTTGGGACAAGATCTTTGCCTTCTCTAAAATTGTCTTATAATGGCATTATTAGAATGTGTATGAAGGACAAAACTCAGATTCATGTGATGACTATCTCGACACCCATGAGATAAGCTCAATTTTTATATGATTCGACATTCATTATCAACACTTTTACATAAGTAGAATATTCAACATGCAAACCTGACACTCCTGTGAAGAAGGATTAACATAATAGTGGCATATCCATGGAATTTCAAGTTCTATGATGATAGACTCAATATCTTGAAGTGGTGATTCCATCACAACATTCAAGGCATAAAAATCCAAACCAACATAATAAGCACACAATCCAACTCACACTTAAAGTACATCAATGTTTAAGGTCCTAAAGGAGACTAAAAACCCCCAAAAAATTATTCTTTAATAATATGGTTTGGAAGCATAAGAAGACCTTTCTTAGAGCGGGAAATCCTCCCCCATGTCATTGGCTTGAGAAATAATTCTCCTTTGTATCACTTCTAGGAACTGATAATTCTCCACGATGCAACTGCAACAACTAACTTCTAGGAAGCTTGCTTTAGGTCAGAGAGGAAAATTCTGAAGAATCATCATGGTCCTTCTTCAACCAGGGTGAAGAAATGCTCTCATGAGATTATCCCAAAACTGTTGCATTATCCTTCAACGCTAGATGAATGCTACCAATGCATCAAATTCCCCAATCCATGATGAGGAGGGGTCCTTTGCATTCAGGCATCCATATCCACAAGACCATTCTTTATAAGTTCCTAACGTAATGAATCAAAGAGCCCAATTACCCAACCAAGATGCCAAAATCAGGGTCTTCTGCTTATCACACTTGTCAAGACATAAAATCTGTTATGCACTTTCTTCAAGGTACCTCTATTTTCATGCTCATAAGGATTGTTACAAGGAACTGCTCCAATGTGCAATGCACTTTTTTACTCCTAGCTGCCAGACTTCCAAGGGGTACCCAAAGGTGCCAACATAAAGGTTTCGCATGAACGTGCATTGCTCCAACTTCTAGACAAAGATGTGAATGGATTCTACCATACACCATTATTGTGCCTTTAGCTATTGCCACCATTCACAACTGCAGTTGCCACCACCACTGCTCCAAATGTCCATAGTCACTGCTCCTACACTCCTTCTACACTTCACTGACTAAAAACACTATGCTGATTAGCCAATCTGATTTCTATTGTTCAACTCATCAAGCTCTCTTAGTCATTAAAGTCAAAGTTACTATCTAATTGAGTATTGTCATCATCACTCTCAGTGGTGCCTCTAACATCTCTGTTCAAACAAACTTCAATTCTCTGGTCAAGTTATATCAGCTAGTATCATACATTGATCAAATGCATCTGAAGTAACCTGCCTACTATTCTTTGTTTTGCATGTGTCAATGAGAATTATACCTTAACTGTGATGATGCCTTTTTGTTCTGAAGCTTCTTGCTATCAACAGTATACCACAAGGTTTAGGCCTGTTGATGCCTTTTAGGAATCATGATCCCTTCAGGTTGTTGGCCTTGTTCTGCAAACCACTCATTCAAGACAGTGTTAATGACTATAATATCATGCCATCAAACTCTAGAAGATATTTGTGCTTAGCGAAATTTTATGATCTTCAGAACTTACTCACCACAAGTATACTTCAGTTAGGCCCACAGGAGGACTATCATGAACACTTTAGGATTATTGTCATAAAAAAGGTTATTGTCACAGGGGTGCTCTATCAAAACACTGCAATGATAGTCTTAAGCAACTGCTGCAGGGCAATGATGAACCTTGAGGCTTACTGCTGCAATAAGATAAAGCTATTGTATACAGTGAGACTGCTTAACAACACAACTACTGTAGAAATGATGAGATCTTAATTCTGATGCCCTTTCACTTCTTCAAATTAAATATGCCAAGTGAAAGTAATGCGTGCCTTCACTTAGGTTATTACTTAAACTGATCAGAGGTATGCTCTAGTACAATCATAACCAATCATTCAAGGTAGGATATCAAAATAATAAACATGCAACTGTAGGTTGATCAAACTTCAGGTGTGAACTAAGATATTTAATGAAATTGGAAGATTTCATTCCTCAAATGCGATTGTCTTAAGAGCTTATAGGGATGCTGAAATTGTCACGGTTTATACTCGATTCATTAAGAAAGTTGATCATATTTGTGTCAAATCATGGATCAGGGTGCCCAAAACTGATCAACGATCAAAATAACCATTAGAAGAGGAATCCAGGGCACATCTCTGTCATGATTCCATTTTAAATCACAGGATCATATCTAGGCAGAGGTATCTTGGATTGCTTATTCTTGTTATATATATATATATATATATATATATATATATATATATAGGCAAAAACATTTATGTTTTGTGCAGTTACAGACCTTTCTTACTACCATCTCTGGGTAGTTATCTTGAAAAAGTGCAAGAATTTGGTTTGATGCAAATCTCAATTCTCTCTTCAGCATATTCTTAAGATTTGTGATCTGAATCATGGCATTGACACCACTAGGCTTGAAATCAAGGAGCTTGATGCCCTTCTCCAGAATTTGGACCCTCCATCTCATAAACTTCTTCAACTTCTCATCGTCTCCAAAGATCTTCTAGTAGAGCTCCTTGTCTCGAAAAATCCCATAAGCAATGTAGCACACAGGGTCGCCCACTTTATCATAACAATGCATGAAGGCCACTAAATGCAAATTCTCATTAAATTTCAGATCCTCTTAAACTATACTGTCAACTCCAAATGCCTTTCTCCATGCCACACTATTATGCAACATGATGAATGCATCATTCACCCTGAAATCTCTGGCACGAAGAAATTTCAAAATTATAACATCAGTCTCTAGGCCAAATAAGCAAGGGAACCCACTAAGGGTGCATTACTGTAGGTGGAAGGTTCAGATTGATCATAATTGTTTCTCACATTAGTAAACCTGTCCATGTTGTCTGGGCCTCCCACCACAGCTCCCACCGATATGTTGGGATTGGGTGCACTGTTGTACAGAGATTGGAAGCCTTCTTTTCAGGGAATGGGTTGAGGATATTGGCCTTGGAGGGCAGAGAAGAGGCTCTGTGATGAATAAGTTTTGGATAGAGGGAACCATATCCAACCATGTATGACATCCTCATAGGATTATCTCCCAGTATGTAATCAACCTTCATCAACACAAAATTGATTTAGATCCTGCATACATTAATAACTTTTTGAAATAATAGGAAAATTAAGCATTGGGCTATTATGAATCTATACCTGGCATTTTGCAAGTGCTCTTAGCCTGTGAGGAGTGATTGTCACTGTCCCACCACAAGTTACTACTTGTTTGGAGGACCTCAAGTATTTTGCATATTTCAAGAGCAAGAAGGAAGAAGATGTAACGTGTTGAATATTGCAACAAGAAACAGTGAAGGAGGCATCCTGAAACATCATCCTTGATCCTAGTTGGAAAATAATCACCTAAACTAGGTGGGGCCCACACATGCTATTTTTAGGTGTATGTCTATTTTTAGACATGGTGAGCATATTCTATATGTAGTAGGAGGCTATTTGTAGATGGTTGGTCAAATGTGAAAAATAGGTGAAATTATATTTTAGAATATTGGGCGAAGTCTATTTATAGAGCGTTGATCTAAAAATAGATGCATGTCGATTATTATTAGCTCTTAATAATAATCAGACTCTAAACATCAACTTATTCTCTTGGAGCACTTCAGTTCAGTGCACAGATGTGGCACATCAGTGGACTGAGGGAATTACACAATTCCCAAGGGTTTACTGGAGCTAATGCATGGAGGAATCAATTAGAACTCAAGTGGTAGAGTTATGACACAGTTGGAAGAAGTAGTTATGGAGTTGTATTCAGTTTAACTCAATTAGACTCAGTTGAGCTAGTTGTATCTAGTCTAACTGATTGATACACTAGTGAGAGTGGAGTGAATTAATTAGTTAATTAATTAAAAAATAATAACTCATTAATCAACTGAAGAATACATCAGTTAACTACAGTGCATGGCAGTTTCAGTGGAGACCAGTGGAGAGATAGGTGAAAGGGCAAGATAGACTATCTGTTGTGACTATTAGTGATGCATGAATTGCATCTACATATACATTGGAGTTGCCAATGATAATAACGCAGTCAATGAGAGTGGGATTACATTGAATTGGTCTTTGTAATCAGCTTGGATTGTGCAGTGGAGGCAGGCTAGCAGGTGGCAAAGATCGGTGCATGGATTTGCAAGATTGGGCCTGATTAGTGTATGACGATTGTACTGTACTGAGAGCTTGTGATAAGCTTTGTATGTTTGTATGAGATTGTCATATGATCTCCATGTTACATAATATATAGTTTGGTTTTTCAGCTTCAGGCTTTCCCGGTTAAAAACTGTGTTATGTGCGATTGATAATTTTTGTTTATGCTTCACATGTGTGTGCAATTAATTTTTCCGCAAAAGATTAACAAGTGGAATAGATTCAGTATCTTGCATAAAGTTAAATAGTGTGAGATAAGGTGGATCTTGGACATATGCATGCTTAGTGCATATAATTTCTACATAACGCATTGCAAATTAGTATCCTGCAATGTGTAAAGAAGACCAACTACTTACACAACAACATATAGTGTTAAAATTAGAAAAAGAGAGAGCATGTGTACTATATTTCAATGCCAATAAAATCTAAGAGATCACCTAGAATATATTAAGCATGTGAATAGGATGTTCCAGGCATAATATAGCAAATAAAATTGTCTACATGCCCTTTGTATTCCTGAAGGGAGTGCACATTTCGTATCAAGAACTCCTGCACACAAATGACATGAATATAATCAATCATTTACATAGAACACCCAATAGACAATCAAACTGCCCAAAAAAGTCTCCCTGTAGTTAATTACAATAATAAAGAGTTATTTGAATATTAAAATCTATTAAGGAATACATATGTGAATTTAGGAAGGGGTATTCAATGCTTTTGGATTTAAACATGTTACCTCTTAAAACTAAACACATGCTATTGTACTGATTGCTGAACTTATGAGGATTGCAGATTCCAAGAATATCTAGGAATATGAATGTCACTAGAAAGGTCAAACAATTGACCCTATTGTAACCATCAAATTTCAAGATATTTAGGGAATCTGCAATCAACATAAGAATAGCTTTCTACTAAATTTTAGGCAACCACTACTACCTTCCATGCTTCCCAAAAAAGCCTTGGTTTCACCCTAAGAAATCTGGAAAGAATCATAATAAGCTGATGCGGTTCCTTTGGTTCCACCAGCATTGGTGGCATGGTCAGCTATTTTTGAAACCAACATTCTAATCTCCTTAGCATTATGATCAACTGCCACTGTTCTTCCCAGGTCAGCGAACTCAGCTCCGCCTTGGCATCAAAAGTGTAATTGCATAAAAGGAATGTCGGTTTCATGCCAATAGGTCTCCTCCAACGAATGCGCAGGAACCTAGTACATAAACCGTTTTTCTCTTCGCTTAGCTACCCAGGGCTTATTTCCCTTTCCAAATATAAATAATTCTTTTCCAAGAAAAATCTATAATAAAAAAAATATTTTACTATATTCTAAAAGGTGTAGATGTCTAAATCATGCCACAAAGTGAAAGGAAATAATATATTTCCTCAAACCACCCAATATATAAAAAAACAGTAATGATTATAATAATAAAACTAGATCTATCGATCTATGCATGATATGAGAACCATAAGCATTCAAGAGACTAAAAATATCTTTGACCAAAACAAACCAAAAATTTCAAACTCAACAAAATCCTCTAAACAAGCAACAAACAAACCACTAAAATTTTCAAAGATATCAAAGTTAGACATCAACACAATTTCATGTACTTGAATAAGCCCATTGTTGCTTGGTGTTAGAGTTCTTAAATTAGTTATTTATCATTTAATACTAGGACATTATCTATGTGAAAAGAAATAGGTCCCAACTTCATCAAATTCGACTTCATTTCCAATCAAAGATCAAAATCAACTTCATTTCCAATACCAATATAATATCACACATTTTTAAATCAATAATTATTTTCCAAGAAAATATAAAACTCAAAACTCAGAAAAATTCCCCAAACACAAGCATCATATATACCATTAAAATTTTCCAAGATGTTAGAGCTAGACATCAAGGTAGTTTCATGTACTTGAATGAGCCCATTGATGCTTTTCGTTACTCTTGTTAAATTAGTTATTTATCATTTAATACTAGTCAGACACTATATATGTGAGAAGAAATAGGTACCAGCCTCATCAAATCCATCTTCATTTCCTGTCACAATTAAGAAACAAACAATGTAAGGATTAAAATTGAAACATCAATCTTAAAATAACACGCATGAAAGAAATGTAGCTGCAATGTTACAATGAAAAATAAAAAATATAGAACCCATTTTAACCTCAATTTGACATATAGTAATCTTGCATGATCAACAGAACATGTATACCAAAATAAGAGTCCTAGGGCATTTCAATTTCCCAGTTCTCATCTTGGTCATCATTTTCTACATTGTGAACATGATCTTCTCCAGATGTACTATCATTATGAGCCTCCAAAACATTATGTTATGTTTCAAGTTCATTAGATAAATTTGTTATATTGTTTTCTCCCCTTCTATCACAATCTGATCGCCAAAGTGCTAGTGCTCGTTCATATGGAGAATTGTTAACGTCATACTTTGTTACATATAATCTTAAACATGTATCCACATGTTTATCAAGCTTGTTCCTAACCTTTGACTTCAAGAATGATAGTGCACTAAACATTCTCTCATCCTCCACTAATCCCAAAACCATGGTTTGACACAAATCTTCTAATTTGAAATATTCTGATAGGTTTTCTTGCAGGTATTGGCTAGCACTTAAAGTATTCCATAATCTTGTTATAGCACCGTTTTCATTAGGATTCTCCAAAAAATGATATTTCTTCCACATTTTTTTCAGCAAAGCGTCCACCTTGTTGATACAATTTTGATGAATCTAAAATACCTTCAATTTGTTCTCCATGTATCGAGACTTTCTTGCAAAAGTGGTCTACTAAACATTTTAATCTATTTTGAAAATTGGTTTTTAAATTTCTTGGACATTGAAAATTGTTCCAATATTGAGGGTATACCACACACATGGCCTCCAACAATTCATCTCGAGGAAATCATTCTCTTATCTCTGATGATAGTGATCTTGCAATTTCTATCAAATTTTGTCTCATTGAAATCACAATATTATCAAATTGTTCTCTTGACACGGGGCAATCTTTGGTGATTCGTCCCGTCTTACTAATATAATGAAAGGGGACCATATACCCACGCACTGCAATACATAGTATCCCTTTTTCATCAAACTTCAAAAAAATTTCAGTATTTCCTATATTGATGATCTTAGTCCAACTTGTAAAGTCTGGACTAGTAAAATATTCTGGCATCATATACAAATTATCCAATGCAAGGCATGTTGATTTTCTCGCATTTGTGTATTCGGCAATATACATTGTGTGATTTTGAGACATTTTCATGAGGACATTCATTTTATGTAGCATAGGAATAATTCCACCCAATGTCAATAATGTTTCTATATCAGTTAGTCGAAAAAGAAGATCTTGAGCTTTGTCTACATTGTAGCGATTTTCATACATCAACCCTACCAAAGATTTGAAATCACTAAATAGTCTTTGAGCTGGTCCATTTAATGAGATCCATCTTGTATCAACATATTTTAGTAGTTTTTTTTCCATCCATAACACCATCTGCAAATTGTTGAAACTCTAAATATCATTTGGGACTATGAGAAAAGTATGCATGAGTCTCACGTACAAGATCTTCAACTTTTGAAACTGATGGAAACTTGCTTACTATTTAAATGCAAGATTCATCCTATGAGCCATACAATGAATATTAAGCATATATGGCGTAGCTAATAGTTGTAGTCTAACGCAAATATCATTCCTTTGTCCTTGCATTACCGATGCTCCATCTGCTCCAACACATACCAACTTTTTTGCAATCATTAAATGACCCATACCACTTTCCTTCAAACTATCAAGAACAAGTTCATAAATATTTCGATATGTAGAAGTCTCTCTCATCTTTTTAATCCCAAGTAGATAGGAATGCCTAATATGGTCATTTACCATATAACGGCTCATGCAGATCCATGAAGTATTATCTATAGTCGTAACCTCATCCAAAGACAATGCCAAAAACCTAGCATTTGTAATCTCTTGTTTAAAATCATCATTTTCTACTTGAGCTAGATATGTTGCCCATTCCCAACCACTAGTTACAGACCAATGAGAAGATGGAAAGTTTGGCACGTGAAGAAAAGATAGAAATTTCATGTGATCTAGATAATCTGTCATAGGACGACATTTACATAAGATGTGAAATACAGTGCTCAATTGTATCGTCTTGGATAACAAACTTCTTTCCATCGTCTTTTCAAATTGAGATATGATGGTTCCTCCACTTGCCTCATGTTTCCTCTTACTTATTAAATATTTTTTGTATTCTTCCACACATTGGATATGTCAACATTCCTCCAAAGATTTCCATCTGACAATAGATTTCTCTTTATCATTTACAATTTTCTTTTCATACACCTTTACTGCATGCTTTTGTACTATATCTAGCTTCATCTGAAATTTCACTACCTTGCAACTTTTCCAACTACATGCAATACATCTAACTTCTCGTAAATCCTTATTTGTAGGAGGTATTTCTTCAATAAATGGAAAAATTGAGACCCAATCATCTTGGAATTTTCTCCCTACGGTCCACTGGCATTTTTTCCTTTACCATGAACGGTTTGTGTCACCTTCCAAGGAAAAATCTTTAACATTTTCATCACTAATTTTTGTTGAAACTGCATTTATCTCACCCTAATCACTTGAGGAACCTATTATTTCATCCATCATATGGATATCAGATACATTTTCACAAGAGTTAACATCTCTCTCAGTAACAAATTGTTCAAAGGAGCTTGAAGCATGAAGAGAACGTGTATTCTTGGATTGAGGCTTTTTAAAGTATGATAATACATCCATTTGCCTTGATAGTTTCTTCCCAGGATTAGCTTTTGACATCTCACTGAATATTCCAGAAGTAAAATTTCAAATCGATCTAGAAACCTGCATCAATAGTTTCCAAGAGTTGAGAATTACTAGATTTGTAAGTAGCTTTCAAAGTAAAATAAGTGTAATGTTCACAAAAACCATTAAGATTTTTTTTATTAAAATGTTGTGCCAAGGTCCAAGCCCAAAAGCAAAAATAAATCATTATACACAAAACAATAACATCATGATTCATCATCTATAAAACAAAGAACATCATTCAAATGTAAAATATATAAAAATTTCCACTAAATTAATTCATATCTCCAAATCACCTAATGAACAATTGAAAGATTTAAAAAAAACAACAAAGTATTACAATAACTTTAATCATCCTTTGCAAAACAACTCTCCCTTAAGTTGTAAATAATTGGTTATAAGAAGTTGAAACATATCCCCTATCATTTTCCATGATAAAAGTGAGGAAGGCAGCTAGTCAGTTACTAGTGATTCTTTTACTTATCTTTCCCTTGATGAATTGGTTATAAGAATTTGAAACATATCCTCGATCATTTTCCATGATAAAAGTGAGGAGGAAGGCAACTAGTCAGTTACTAGTGACATTTACACCCTCCATAGAGAAGATGGAGGACTAGGGCTAATTAACAGCCATGCTTCAATTAGGATGGTTTTAGCGACTAAATGGCTTGCAAGGACAAATGAAGGAGAAGCTCTTTATGAGGTAGTTGTCAAGAATAGGCTAGAAACAACTTCACATATACACAACATCCAAGTCCCTAATGATTTATGATTTAATCATAGGTGCAAATTCCTTTAATTTGCTTAGATGAACAATTGTCTAAACAATTTGGAATCATTGTAGGTAATATTTCATGAGCTTGACGAGGAGCTAAGGATTTTTAAGAGTGTTCTTACACTAAGACACCAAGTGGGACACATTTCTAGGTGGGACAATGATTTGAGTTTACATGCATGGAACAAGCATGGGAAAAATAAATTGCAAGCGTTAAATCATCTAATGGGTTTGATTAGCGGAATGGACCCTTTGCAGGGTAAATCAATGGAATGGTCTCTTTACACATGTTTAATCAATAGAATGGACCCTTTCTATAGGTTTAATAAGTGAAATGGGAAAAAAAGCAACAGTATGTATCAAAAAAACATAGAATAGGCCAAAAGGACCAATGATTACACCAATTTCGAATAAAAACAATAGTTACAAAAAATTGAAAAAATAAAAACTAGAAAAATGAATATGCAAAAAAGGACGAGGGAAACCTGAGCAAAAATATGATGCATGTTGTTAATAGTCTGAATATAAGAATTGGTTGTATCAACAAGCCTAGAAATTTCTCTAACCACTTGGAATGGGAAGCTCAAGGAGAATTCCAAGCAAGAAAACTCCCAATGAGTTTGAAATTGCAAAGCGCTAAAGAGACCCTGATATTGGTACGGGCACACATTGGCAATGTGAATAATTGCATCTAAGAAAGACAGAAACCCAAGAAACTAAGCATGAAAGTAAAGAAGAGATTGTTGCAAGGTGCACCTATGGCACACTCTTCATTGGAATATCTATTTATAGAGGTACAACATTGGTGGAGAGTGATCATATTTAACCAAGTCTCTTAAGGTTATAATTATAAAATACATATTTAGGTGGGTGATCGCATGTGACCAAGCCCCCATGAAATATATAGGATGAAATTGGAAAAACAAAGTGAAAACATAATTACAATTATAATACCTAGTCTAACTAAGTCCAATGGGAGCATAGGGACTACACCTCAATCTCCTTGACTAATGTTTTGCAGTACCCCTAGATACATATACTTAAAGAGAGTTCACTATTCAATAGACTATATATCGAATTTCTAAGCACACTTGACATGCTCTGGAATCACTCCAAAATATTTGAATTATGTGTTGTTTCATAAATTTATGTTATGTGTTGTTTCAAGAGGACTGAAACCCCCCCCCCCCCCCCCATATTTGTTCTGTGTCCTCTCTTTTTCCTATGTTTTCCATTGTTGCTTGAGAGGTGCAAACTTTGAGTATTGACTCCCAGGATTTTGGTGGCTTCATGACCCCTTTTTAATCCATGAAGTTCCACATCCTTCATTGAGAGGAATAGGTAATTTATCCTATTTATTTCTTCTTCCGAGACATGTTCCATTCCTTGTTGCTTCCATTTTTCCACTATGGTGTTCAAATCCATATCTTCCTTCTCAAGTATATCACTTAGCTCCATATCCTCTGTCCCCATTTCACTAGAGACCATTTATGCGTCTCCTTCTAGGTCCATGGTGAGAATGGTGCTTGGTTCATTTTCCTGATGATCTTCAGATTGCGGATCTGTGACAGTTTGAGACGGCTTGGTTAGAATGTGTTGTTGTTGGTTATCAGCCGGTAGAGATTTCGAAGCAGCTCTCTCCTCTGTCAGAACCTCAAAGGCATTACTCGTGGCCCTGAACGAGGGGCCTCCTTTCTGTAGGGTTTTTCTGTTGGTTCTCTATTTTCCAGTGGGACGAGTGAAGCCGTCCTAATTCTTCATCAGGGCTTCTTTGGGTTTCTCAGCTATCTTGTTTAGAGGGTATTGCCTAAACATATGTCCATGAGCATGACACTTTCGACAGCAGAAGGGTATTTTTTCATAGTCAATAACTTGAAAAAAAAGCTCATCCCTAAATTCTAACCATAAACCCTCATGTAGCGCCCCAGAGACATCCATTTCAACACATATGCGGGCACAAGAAGTATACCTTTTTTGCAGAGTAGCTTCGGAAGCTTGGATGAAGGTTCCCAAAGTGTTGCCAATTTGCTCCAAGGCCGCCGACCGCCAGTAATCTATAGGAAGAGAGAAGAGTCATATCCACACTGGGACATGTGTGAAGGTTTCTAACTCCAGAGCAAAGTTTGGCTTCCATGGTCTCATATAGAGACTAGCTGAGGCGTAAAAATAAGGGTCGTCATCAAAGATGCAGTCTCTGTCTTCCAGGTTAACAAACACCACTGTGAAAAATCCTTTCACGCCCAGATGTAGCTTAATATCTCCTTTTGGCTTCCATTACTGGCGGATCCAGAGGCATAACGCTTTCTCCGTAGGCCAGAATCCCATGAACTTGAAAATGACAGCATGGATACTCATGTGGTCACGATATTCCTATAGCTCTGGGTCAGAGATGATGACTTTGAGACTGTCCTTGGCTTTGGGCTTGCAGTGACCTTGATTTTCCATTTTCTGGCCATTATCTGCAGAACCCCCCAACATGGTTTCTTGGTTGGCTTGTTCTGCATTACCCTCAGAATCCTTGTCTTTTTCCCTTGTTTCTTGGGTTTCTTACTCAGGAGTGGTGTCCCTTTTGTCTTTTCCCTCTGTGATCTTGATTCCGTTTGTCCGTTTCTACTGTGGGGTCTCTTTGGAATTCCCAGCAGCCTTCTTCTTGCCTTTTGGTTCTTCTTTCTCTAGACTAGCAGACCCAAATATCTGCACTCCTTCCAGAGGTTCCTTCCCTTTTTCCATCATAATCTGTTTGAAGGATGGGGCCCCCTAGACCCCCGCGTGGTGCCTTTTCTGGGCCAGAGCCAACCCACGCTCATGAATATCTGCACACAGGGCCCTGCTCTCCTCCATATTGTAGGAGAAGACCTAGCCTGTTGCAGAAACTAATTCCCGCCGATTTTCTTCATCTAGCATTCTCGTCTCGACTTTTTTGAGCTGGGTCAGCTTCTCCTCAACTCGGATAAGATGAAAACCCTTTAGGCTTTTACGTTCACCTCCTAAAATCTATTAATTATGAAGATTCTTTCATGGAATACAAGAGGGCTCAGCAGCCAACGGAAACAAAGACTGCTGAAAAATAAGATTAAGAAGGAAAACCCAGATATGATATTCTTATAGGAAACCAAATGCTCTAGCACAAAGATCGAGGGTGTCTGCATAAGCATAGGCAAAAGAATGCAATACATGGAAGTTGATGGTATCGAAGCAATGGGAGGTCTGGCCTCCTTCTGGAATCCTCAATCAGTTCATATTCTCAGTGCTGAAGCCAGCAGATCGCACATTTCCCTAGAAGTTCAGATAATAGGGGAAGCCAGCACATTTTTATGCACTAATGTCTACATTCCCCAGAAATTAGAAGACAAACTGAAGTTGTTAGATGCTATGTCTAGGCTACATCAAATATATCCTATTGCCAAGGCAATATATGGTGTGGATTTCAACATGATTACTACTCTGGCTGAGAAGAAAGGCGGCATTAGGGATCTGCACAGGGATGCTGAAGCTTTCAATATTTTCATTCATGAATCTCGCTTAGTGGACATCCAACCCAAATCTGGGCTGTTCACCTGGAACAACAAGCGAGGGGGTGACAAACTAATAGCCTCCAGGCTTGATCGTTTCCTCATCGCTGACTCTATCCTTTTGGAGGGGGTGACTGTGGAATCGAACATAATCCCGTGTGGGGGCTCTGATCACTGGCCTATTACTCTAGACGTTGTTGTCCTTGGAACCCCCAGGAACAGACCTTTCAGATTCGAAATATTTTGGTTAACTCATCCTGACTTCTTGAAGAATATCAAATTATGGTGGTAGGAGCCGATAGGCACTCGGGGCACTAAAATGTTCTTACTGCAGGCCAAACTCAGGCACATCAAAGCCCGTCTTAAAACCTGGAACCTAGAAATTTTTGGCAACATCTTCCAAGATAAGAAGGACCTCGAAGATCAATTAACCCTAATCCATTCTGATTGACTTAATGGTATCATTCATCAAGATACCATCAACCAGGAACAAGCCCTCCTACAGAAATGGAATCAACGTTGCCAGCAGGAGGAAATACTATGGAAGCAGAAATCACGCAATCAATGGCTAAAGGAGGGGGAAAATAACACTCAATTTTTTCACCGCTCTGCAGTGGATTACAGATGTGTGAACAAGATTACCAGCTTAAAGGATGAGCTTGGTAACACCTTTGTCTCGCATAAGGACGTCTCTTCTCCCCTTCTCAAGCATTTCAGCCAAATTGCCACTAAACCTATGGTTGACAGATCGATGGCCAGGAGAGAGGTCATACAATCCATCCCAAAGCTCATCACTATGGATCAAAATATCTCCTTGACTCGCCCGGTCACCTTGGCTGAAGTGGAAGAGGCAGTGAAAGATATGCCCAATGGAAAGGCTCCTGGCCCGGATGGTTTCACCATTGAGTTTTTCAAGGCTTGTTGGGATACTATTCAGCATGATGTCTTGGAAGTAGTGGAGGATTCAAGGCAATATAAAGCCATCCTAAGATCCCTTAATGCTAATTTTATTGCTCTGATCCCCAAGGAAGAGGCAGCTAGTACACCAGCAAAATTCAGGCCTATCGCGCACTGCAATGTGCTATACAAGATCATTTCGAAAGTAATGGCTAATAGATTGAAATCCATTCTTCCTTGCATCATCTCTGAGGAACAATCTAGCTATGTCGAGGGAAGGCAAATCCTGGACAATGTGTTATTGTCTCAGGAAATGGTTCATATGCTCCAAGCTCGAAAAAATGCTGGCATGATCATGCAGCTTGATCTCTCCAAGGCCTATGACAAGGTGAGTTGGAATTTTATTAAGGATATTCTGACTACTTTTGGTTTTGATCACTGTTGGATCTAATGGATTTTAGCCTTAGTCAAAACTCCTAACTTCTCCATCCTTGTCAATGGGGCCCCTTCCTCTCCCTTCAATCCCTCCCAGGGTATCCGCCAAGGGGATCCCATTTCCCCCTTTTTGTTTGTCATTATCATGGAAAACCTAAGCAGGGTTATCAAATCGGCCCAAGCCAAGAATGCTATTAGAGGTCTCCAACCCTTATCCAATCACCCTCCCACTACCCACCAACAATTTGTTGATGACACCATGCTCCATGGTTCCCCCACGGTCAAGGAGGCTCAAGGGTTTAAAGCTATTTTGGATCTGTTCTATTTAGCCTCGGGTATGGACCTTAACCTTGATAAGTCTTCCATCTTCTTTTTCAACACACCTCTGGCCATCCAAAGACATCTCTCTAACATTATGGGGTTTTAAAGGAAATTCCTTCCCTCCAATTACCTAGGTATCCCTCTGACTAATAAACCTTGGCAAAAGATTCACTGGGAAAAGCTGCTTTCTAAGCTTGAGGCTCGTTGTAACAGTTGGACCAGTAGAGTCCTAAACTTTGCTGGTCATTTAACAATGACAAAGGTGGTTCTGCAAGCCATTCCACAATTCATGCTGTCAATTTTACCGGCTCCCAAAGGAGTTCTGCAAAAAATAAGAAATATTCACAGAACTTTCCTTTGGTTTGGCAGAGTTGTTAAACAAAAATGGGCTCTTGTGGCCTGGGAGAAGATTTGTAAGCCCAAGATCCTGGGAAGCCTTGGTCTGTGTGACCCGGAAACGGTAAATAAAGCAAGTGGAGCTAAGTTGTGGTGGAGATGGATAAAATTCCATATATTTCCTTGGGCTAAGCTTTGGAAATCAAAATATGTTGGGGAGGAGAATCAATAGAATCTCATAAGATTAACAAATGTTTGTGCTGACTCCCCCATATGGAACCTGGTAAGTGCTAACAGGCAAGTCATTGCTGATCATAGTTTCTGGGAAATTAGGAATGGTAACACAGCCCTCTTCTAGAAGGACGCTTAGCAACAATTACCCAAGCTGGAATGCCCTGACCTCCTCTCTCTGCAAAGAAAGTACCAGGAACAGGGTTTACTCAAGGTTTTTCATTACTGGGTGGAGAATGAGATGAACCCTCATTGGAGAATTTGGAACCTCAGCATTCCCTCTTACTCGAATGAGATGTCCAATCTTTCGATTTCCTTATTTTCGACTTTGGAGTCTCGTAAAATCTGACTCTCCTTGGAAGAGGACCAGCTGAGATGGGGCAATTTGGAGGGCGGCAACTATAACCTAAAGGAGGCCAAACTCTACATAGAACAGAGGCATCTTGAAGAAAAGATGCAAGGGCATCAGAACGTATGGCACAACATTCTATGGCCTAAAGTTAAAACTTTCTTATGGACTTTGCTACATAGGAAGACCCTTACTTGGGAAAACCTATGAAAAAAAGGCTTCCAAGGCCCCTCCCGTTGCCCTCTTTGCCTTAATGCGGAGGAGAATATGAACCATCTCCTCAATTCCTATTGCTGGATAGATTCTTTGTGGATGGGGATGCAGGAAATTTACAAACAAACTGATCGGGACAGAGCTTCAATTCAAAACACTATAATCAATTAGAGGAATATCATCTCCAACTGCGATTTGGTCAACAATATTTGGAAATTATGTCCAGGGTTTATTGTCTGGTCGACTTGGAAGGAGCGTAACAGAGGAATTTTACAAAGAGAAGCCAGGAATGAAGTGGAAATAAAACTATCTATCATGCAAAATATGAAAGACACAATGCTTATCCATCACAATTATACACAATTGGAGAAAATTTTGGAAGAGGACAGGCGCATCTTACTTTGTTTTGGTTTGGGATCGGTTGTAAACCTCAATTCCCCTTCTTGGCGACCTCTTCTGCTTCTTTCTCAGCAGCTTTGGATTTGTCCCCGACCTGGCATTCTTAAGCTCAATTTCGACGATGCCTCCAGGGGCAATCCGGGTCTGGTAGGTTACGGGGGAGCCATCCGAAATGACATAGGTGATATTATGCACATCTTTAGTATGTCCCTGGGAGAAGCAACGAACAACGAAGCTGAATTTTCCGCGTTGGAGCATGGTCTGCGTATCCTAAGAAGGATGGGAAATGGAACTGCAGTGATGGAAGGGGACTCTCTTCTGGCTATCTCAGCTGCAAAGAAAATTCAGAATGGCACGAAAGCGGAAAAGGTATCCAAACATTGGCATCTGGCCTTGGTCACTGGTATTATTGCCCACCATCTCAATGCTCTCACAGGTGTTGTTTTACATGCAATTCAAAGGCAGGCCAACGCCTTAACGGACGTCTTGGCCAACCATGTTGTCGACCATTCGACTCACACCATTGACACATGTTGGCATGAGGTTACTTGTCCAGACCTCAGGGATGATTGTTTGCGCATTTCTAGAAGTGACCTTTTCGATATGCCAACGAAGGGAAATAATCTCCAAAGTACTGACATTCCTTCCCTCTAATGGTTGCTACAACTGGCACTGCAAGGATCTTTATTGCTCGGAGGTGGCGAGTCAGTAGGTGGTACCAAGTCGAGCCTTGGAAAAGATTTTATATTCAAGGTAGTACCGCAAGTCAGACTAATGTGAAAGGTGGTATGGACACGTGGACAGGTCTCTTAAGATTTGTGCGGATCATTTGTGGCGACATAAAACACCATTATTGGCCGATTGATGCTCTATTATGGTGGATTTGGGATGGCAGCCAATCGGACAAGATCGCATCCCTGGATCATTATTTCACAAACGGGACTTATCCACCTCATCACACAATGAAATTTATTTATGTTACTCACAGGGTTTTGCATTTTGTGGCTATTGTTTGTCTCTGGTGCTCCAGTGCTACAACCAGTTGCATCTTCTTTCATTATCGCTATGTTGTTTCAGTCATGTCTGAGCGTGTTCTCTGGAGTTCTAAAGATGCTAAAAATATGCAGAAGGCTAAGGATGTTTTTCGTGACTCGGTCCCTGGCAAAGGCAAGATGATTATCCAGGATCTCGAGCAGGAAAACAACAAGGCCAGATCCAGTTTAAATAGCAAAGACATTGCAAAGGAGATGGATTGGGTCCCTGACCCTGGCACCCCGACCACAAGGGCCACCCAATTTATGCGCACGCAGGAAATGGCTTGGTTCATGAAAACTCTTTTAGCGAAATCCATTAGCAGCCAGGGTGCGGCGGTTAAGGAAGCCTTCCAGGATAACTCGATGGCCTCGGCAAAAAACAATGCCCACCTGGATAAGTTGGAAATCTCTCTCAACTCACTAACTGAGGAAATGAAGATGTTCTCCAAACGGCTTGAGGGCTTCATCAAATTGTTCGAACTATACCTCCGTCATGTTTTAAACGTGTCCATTGAGCTCCCTACGGATAGTGCCAGAGCTACTATCATCCGTCAGCACCGTCTGCGCCCTATGCCTCAGGGCATTGCTGAAGGGAGTCCCAGTTCTGGAGGTCCGCGTGTTGATAGTCCGGTGGCGACTCATCCTAATGCTGAAGTGCCTGGTTCGACAGCGCCGAGTGGGTCTGAGGAGCGGACTCAAATCTAATGCTTTGGTCTTCGCCTTCTGGGTGTTCTCTTTCGGCATGTAGCTTTCCGTTTATGTTTTACTGTTATCTGTGGTTCGGCTTTAGGTTCCTTTATATGGGCATCCCTGCGTGGATTGCTACTTTTGGCCTTTTGGACCTTGGTTCTGATTGTAATGAAGGGCATGGCGATCAGTCTTTGTTGTATATGTTTGTTGATGTCCAGGGCACTGTGTTTATGTCTGTCCTTACAGACGCTTCTAGGCTGTCCAACCTCTCTACCTTCGGGTACTGGCAGCCATTTTGTAAATTTTTGTACACTATTTTGATATAATTCAACTGCTTACTTAAAAAAAAAAAAAAAAGGATTGAAACCCAATTTATGAATAAAATAAACTCAAAGCCAATAATTATAAACTGATCCATCACTCTCCTTCATTTCATCATCTTGGAGAAAGTATTTCACTAATATTACAATAGTATGTCACATCAAATTTGGTGCTAAAGACCCTTATTCTAGGCATATATATAGAAAATACTATTTTTAAGACTATAAGAAGTGACATCAGTCACCATAAGACCACCTCCTAAGCATAATTATATTAAAAGGATTTAAACGTTGGAACCGATATTCCCCAGATTATTTCTAAGCATAAAGGATACTGAGAGTGAAGGCTTACCAAGCTTATCATCTAGCTACAGTGACCTTAGAAGATACAATTTGTAGTATAAGTTCAATGTAGACTTTCAATGTCAAGATCAGTATATATGTATACACAACTCAAAGTAATAAATCCCCTCACAAACCATTTTATTCTTTACCTTGAATGTTATGTTTAGGTGGTAGTAATAAGTAGTTAGTATAGAAGGCCCTAGACTTGATTTTGTCTCACCTAAGGATTCCTTGAGGCTACTAGGGAAAACTCCCTTGTGTTGGATTTATATTTCACTAAAAAGAGGAAGTGATTAATTATGTGATAGTGGTAATATTCCCATGTTACATTGTATTAAGCACTTGTGAAACACTTTGCACTAAGGCGCAATATTTTTTCATAAAAATCCCATAGTATATATATTTTAATGGTTGAACGAAACACTGAGTCCTTACACAATTTGTTTGTAGCTGAGCAAGTTGATTTTTTTGTAATTTCACTGTTTCTAACATCTCTATGTGTACCAAGCACTGAGTCTCCTCTTGTAAGATCAATTGGCTTGTCATTCTGAAGCTTAAGGAATGGATCTTCCATCCATTAAAATACAGAGTGACCATTTCCCTATAGCACTCTCATTTCATTAATTACTTTTAGCTCTATGCGAATTAATTTATATTTCAAGTTTTCTATACGCTGTTATGAAATCAGAGTGCTACAGATTCACTTTATTCTTGATTCCACTTAGGAAGCATATTATAGTGGTGAAAGTCATGGACGTAGTTACGAAGAGGTTCACCATGTGAGATGCCAACAAATAAGAAAGGGAATTAAAACATTATTGAATCCTCTTTATTTATGATTAATATTTATTTCATTTACATTTTATTATTAGTAGGCTAGATTGTGTGTTTATGAGTGTGACTAGAGAAAATTCCTCTTTTGTGTATATTACACCAAGTGCCTTGCAAGATCATATAAGACTCCAAGCACTGAGTCTCATCTTGTAAGATCAATTGGCTTGTCATTCTAAAGCTGAAGGAATGGATCTTCCATCCATTAAAATACAGAGTGACCATTTCCCTGTGAATATACTTGCTTGAGGTATGACACCAATCCTTAGAGAAGGAAGGTCAAGGATCTGACATACTTCCTTACATACATTTTTTATTAGGTAGAGTTGCATAATATTTAGAAATAGGTCAATTATATATACATTTTTCGTTATGAAGATAACTGGAATGTTAGCATCAATCCTCTTCAGTGTTTACTTATCATAGATCAATTGATTATGATTTATCTTCCATCCATTAAAATACAGAGTGACCATTTCCCTGTGAATATACTTGCTTGTGGTATGACACCAATCCTTAGAGAAAGAAGGTCAAGGATCTGACATACTTCCTTACATACACTGTTTATTAGGTAGAGTTGCATAATATTTAGAAATAGGTCAATTACATCTGCATTTGTCGTTATGGAGCTAACTGAAATGTTAACATCAATCTTCTTCAGTATTTACTTATCATAGATCAATTGACTTATGATTTATCTTCCATCGATTAAAATATAGAGTGACCATTTCCCTGTGAATATACTTGCTTGAGGTATGACACCAATCCTTAGAGAAGGAAGGTCAAGGATCTGACATACTTCCTTACATACATTGTTTTTTAGGTAGAGTTGCATAATATTTAGAAATAGGTCAATTACATCTACATTTGTTGTTATGGAGCTAACTAGAATGTTAACATCAATCTTCTTCAGTATTTACTTATCATAGATCAATTGACTTATGATTTATCTTCCATCCATTAAAATACAGAGTGACCATTTCCCTATGAATATACTTGCTTGAGGTATGACACCAATCCTTAGAGAAGGAAGGTCAAGGATCTCACATACTTCCTTACATATTTTTAGGTAGAGTTGCATAATATTTAGAAATAGGTCAATTACATCTACATTTATCGTTATGGAGCTAACTAGAATGTTAAAATCAATCGTCTTCAGTATTTACTTATCATAGATCAATTGACTTATGATTTATCTTCCATCCATTAAAATACAGAGTGACCATTTCCCTGTGAATATACTTGCTTAGGTATGACACCAATCCTTAGAGAAGGAAGGTCAAGGATTTGACATACTTACTTACATACACTTTTTATTAGGTAGTGTTGCATAATATTTAGAAATAGGTCAATTACATCTACATTTGTCGTTATGGAGCTAATTGGAATGTTAACATCAATCTTCTTCAGTATTTGATGGTCAAACCCTTTTTTGTATACAAGAATATTGATGCTCATCCTTGCCACAAGATTACATTCCTCTTCTTGTCTTGACATATGAACTGTGATCTCAGTTTTCTTTATTTCACATTAAAATTTGAATAAATAATAATTAAGAGATCATAGGATAGGGACAATAAGGAGTGATTTTCCTTCAATTTGCAACTAGATTTATGCTTCCAGGAAAGATTCCATATTTGCTAAGTGATCTACCTTCTGGTTTAGTCTTGTTAACACATGGTAGAAATCAACAAAATCAATTTTTTTTCCTCTCGTTTGATTCTTGAGATTATTCTTGCAAAATTAAGAACCACTTCACTAAATAAATTTGGCATGTATCTCATACTAAGAGAAGAATATCTGATGATGATTAGTTAATCAAATATTTGATGCCTCCCTAGACCCCACCCACCCAAAATTGCTTCTATTCCCTCAGGATCAAGCACATCCCCCCCCCCTCCACACACTGGGCAGTTTTGGATTTCCCTTTGAGGCCTTATTGAGAAAGAGTAATTTTTTGAGATCTCTCATCTTAGGGATTCGTCCTCGTGCATTCAAATTTTCCACCTCCACTTTCACCACTATGATATGCTTCCTAAGTGGAATCAAGAATAAAGTGAATCTGTAGCACTATGATTTCATAACAGCGTATAGAAAACTTGAAATATAAATTAATGCGCATAGAGCTAAAAGTAATTAATGAAATTAGAGTGCTACAGGGAAATGGTCACTCTGTATTTTAATGGATGGAAGATCCATACCTTCAGCTTCAGAATGAAAAGTTGATCCACTAATATATTTATGTGCCATCCATCCTAGCAATAGATCTTTGATCCAAACCTTTTCCTTCTGCTCTAGCATATGGATATTATGCCTCTTCATTCCATTAGCTTGTATTGTTTCCATCAACATCCATGAACTTTTGCTGCTACTATTTTGAAATATTGTTTTCTTGATTGATGATAATTCTATTTCTATCCAACCACATTTGCAGACATATGATGGTCAAACCCTTTTGTATACAAGAATATTGATGCTCATCCTTGCCACAAGATTACATTCCTCTTCTTGTCTTGACATATGAACCGTGATCTCAGTTTTCTTTATTTCACATCAAACTTTGAATAAATAATAATTAAGAGATCATGGGATAGGGACAATGAGGAGTGATTTTCCTTCCATTTGCAACTAGTTTTATGCTTCCAGGCAAGATGCCATATTTGCTGAGTGATCTACCTTCTGGTTTAGTCTTGTTAACACATGGTAGAAATCAACGAAATCAATTTTTTTTCCTCTCGTTGATTCTTGAGATTATTCCTACAAGATTAAGAACCACTTCACTAAATAAATTTGGCATGTATCTCATACTAAGAGAACAATATCTGATGATGATTAGTTAATCAAATATTTGATGCCTCCCTAGACCCCACCCACCCAAAATTGCTTCTATTCCCCCCAGGATCAAGCACAACCCCCTGCCCCTCCACACACTGGGAAATTTTGGATTTCCTTTTGAGGCCTTATTGAGAAAGAGTATTTTTTTGAGATCTCTCGTCTTAGGGATTCGTCCTTTTCCATTCAAATTTTCCACCTCCACTTTCACCACTATAGTATGCTTCCTAAGTGGAATCAAGAATAAAGTGAATCTGTAGCACTCTGATTTCATAACAGCGTATAGAAAACTTGAAATATAAATTAATGCGCATAGAGCTAAAAGTAATTAATGAAATGATCAAAGTGCTACAGGGAAATGGTCCCTTTGTATTTTAATGAATGGAAGCTCCATTCCTTCAGCTTCAGAATGACAAGCTGATCCACTAATAGATCTATGTGCCATCCATCCTAGCAATAGATATTTTATCCAAACCTTTTCCTTCTGCTCTAGCATATGGATATTATGCCTCTTCATTCTATTAGCTTGTATTGTTTCCATCAACATCCAGGAACTTTTGCTGCTACTATTTCGACATATTGTTTTCTTGAGTGGATGATAATTCTATTTCTATCTAGCCACATTTGCAGACATATGATGGTCAAACCCTTTTGTATACAAGAATATTGATGCTCATCCTTGCCACAAGATTGTATTCCTCTTCTTGTCTTGATATATGAACTGTGATCTCGTTTTCTTTATTTCACATTAAACTTTGAATAAATAATAATTAAGAGATCATGGGATAGGGACAATGAGGAGTGATTTTCCTTCCATTTGCAACTAGTTTTATGCTTCCAGGCAAGATGCCATATTTGCTGAGTGATCTACCTTCTGGTTTAGTCTTCTTAACACATGGTAGAAATCAATGAAATCAATTTTTTTCCTCTCGTTTGATTCTTGAGATTATTCTTGCAAGATTAAGAACCGCTTCACTAAATAAATTTGGCATGTATCTCATACTAAGAGAATAATATCTAATGATGATTAGTTAATCAAATATTTGATGCCTCCCTAAACCCCACCCACCCAAAATTGCTTCTATTCCCCCAATGATCAAGCACATCCTCCCCCCTCCACACACTGGGCAGTTTTAGAGTTCCCTTTGAGGCCTTATTGAGAAAGAGTATTTTTTTGAGATCTCTCATCTTAGGGATTCGTCCTTGTCCATTCAAATTTTCCACCTCCACTTTCAACACTATAATATGCTTCCTAAGTGGAATCAAGAATAAAGTGAATATGTAGCACTCTGATTTCATAACAGCGTATATAAAAATTGAAATATAAATTAATGCGCATAGAGCTAAAAGTAATTAATGAAATGATTAGAGTGCTACAAGGAAATGGTCACTCTGTGTTTTAATGGATGGAAGATCCATTCCTTCAACTTCAGAATGACAAGCTGCTCCACTAATAGATCTATGTGCCATCCGTCCTAGCAATAGATCTTTAATCCAAACCTTTTCCTTCTACTCTAGCATATGGATATTATGCCTCTTCATTCCATTAGCTTGTATTGTTTCCATCAACATCCATGAACTTTTACTGCTACTATTTTGACATATTTTTTTCTTGATGGATGATAATTCTACTTTTATCCAACCACATTTGCAGACATATGATGTTCAAACCCTTCTGTATACAAGAATATTGATGCTCATCCTTGCCACAAGATTAGATTCCTCTTCTTGTCTTGACATATGAACTGTGATCTTAGTTTTTTTTATTTCACATTAAACTTTGAATAAATAATAATTAAGATATCATGGGATAGGGACAATGAGGAGTGATTTTCCTTCCATTTGCAACTAGTTTTATGCTTCCAGTTCCAGGCAAGATGCCATATTTGTTGAGTGATCTACCTTCTGGTTTAGTCTTGTTAACACATGGTAGAAATCAACAAAATCAATTTTTTTTCCTCTCGTTTGATCCTTGAGATTATTCTTGCAAGATTAAGAACCACTTCACTAAATAAATTTGGCATGTATCTCATACTAAGAAAAGAATATCTGGTTGTTACACCATTTTTTGGTCATCTAACCTATTATCATTAGATGGACCCAAGTACACCATGTAAGACCAATTTTACCCTAAGTAAAATCGCTCTCACTATGTAAAATAGCTTAATAAACCACATTTATTAGGTTGTTTATGGTCAAAACAGGAAACCCCAAAAGGAAATATTAAACAAACCTATATTTGTTTGATTTTCCTCATGGAATAATTAATTAAACCATAATTTAATTATTATTCCCAGTCATGTTTAACCAAAAAACAAAGAAATTAATTAGATAAACCTTTATTTATCTTATTATTTTCTAGGAATAATTATTTAAATCTTATTTAGATAATATTCCTTGTTAAATATGACCAAATCACCCACAAATAATTAAATAAATCATTATTTATTTAATTATCTTCCAATCACTTCCTTAAATAATTAAATAAATCATTATTTATTTGATTATCTTCTAACCGCTTCCTTAAAAAGATAAATAAATCATTTATTTATTTATTTTTGAAAAATCAAGGGATTTGACCCAAGTCAAATAACTTTTCCCTCCAACAAATATAATAAAATATTCCATAAAAGGTGGATCTAGATTTGGTTAACATTATTTTAATCATGCACCAAGATCTAGAATGACCCAATATTTTGTTATAAATAGGAGGGTTTTTCCTATCATTCTTCACCTTTTTTTGCCTATTAGATCACTCTGGATCTATACACTTGGTCACATTTTTCCATCATTTGTTGTGTGAGCTCCCATTGAGCTCTATCCTTTGCATTGGGTTTTCTACACCAACAAGAGAGAGAAATCTTAGATCTGAAGTGCTGAGGACTTCCAAGAACCCATCCCACTGAGGAGAACTGGATACACCTTCTTGTTTTCCTCCCAGGTGCCCAATGAATATAAAAATTCTTTCAAAATTTGTTCTTGTCTTGTCTATTGGTATATGGAGCAAACCCTTGTTTTTACTGCTTAATGTCTTTCCATGCATAGATCTGGTGTTTTGCAGCTCTTTTCTTGTCTAACTAACCGCAGATCTGAAGATATTGGCAACCACTTTTGTTGTTACGGCTATTATTTATGCGTAGCTAAAGTGGTCCTTTTTCGTACACTTCGACAAAGGATTCATACTAACAAATGGCGACTCCACACGGGTTTTAAATTACGACCGTTGTCGTTTTTCATATTCCTACATATCCAGCTACTTCAGACCCTAGGGTTTCTTTTCAGCTGAATATTTTCCCTATTTTTATGTTGTTTTTCTCACATAAAACCCTAAAACATTAAAATTTCTAACTTCCGTGTGTTTCTGGCCCTATTGCTCAGGTAAGCGACACCAGCCGCAACTGAGACGACAACTTTTCTGAAAATCTGCCGCTGAGACAACCAGAACGGGGGGTCGCACTTTTTGGCCCATAACCTGCGACCTGGATCTCCAGGTCGCACTTTTCAGCCTATTTTCTGCGTCCTGCACTGAAAACAGGTCAGAACCTGCGACTTGCCAATTTTTCAGTGATTTTTCTGCAATTTTTCTAGGTTTTGCTGAAGCTTCTGTCAGGGTTTTCCAGCCTCTGTCTCAGCCCGCTTTGACCTAGTTCTGATCTGTTTTTACTCATCTAAGTGGGAACCTAGCCCCCTAGGGCTTTAGTACCCTCCACCTTTTGTGGAAGAGTTTTAGCTGTTTCAGCCGTCTATTTTTCAGAGTTTCAGCCTTCCCTTTTTCAGATCTGAAACCTCCTCTTCAGATCCCTTTAAATCAGCCTTTCTTCCTTTCAAATCACCTCTTGTCGTTTTGTTTGGACCTCCCTTTAGGACCTCCTCCCTGTCCTTTCCGCTTTTTGCTGATTTCCTCCCTTTTTCCAGCCACCTTGCCTCTGTCTCTTGGCTGTGATCTGCACCTCTTTTCAGCAGCCTTATCCTCTAGATCCCTGTCCCTTTTTGACCTTAGATCTATTGGCCTCTTGTCTGTGTGTTTTGCCTAGATTTTTTCCCTTTTTTTAGCTGAGTTTTGAGAGACTCGCCTTCTTGGGTTAGATAGATGCAAAAGTAACTGTTAATTTTCTGTTATTTCAGCATTATATACTGTTCTCTGTAGATTTATTTTCAGTTACGAAGCACACTTTTTCCTTACTCTCAAAACGGAAAGGGTTTAAAAATTAAAATTAACGCATGCCACACACTGACCCTAAGTGAAGAAGCGCCTGGTTAACACCGCCTGGAAAAGACTCTAAAATCAATTGTCATTGCACATTTTCTGCCCTTGACCTCACTTGATTCTGTCCCTGTTTGCCCTTGTCGGTTTCCTTCTTCCCGTCATCATTGCGCCCCCAAGGCGCCTTTCCCGGAGACTTCTTGGCCTTCACCCTCAGTTTCCGGTTGATCGACCTGCTCCGTCCCACCGTCGTCGAGCCAGTCCTCCTCTGAGTCCGCACTCCGACTCCTCTTCTGATTCATTGGGTTCTCCCTCTCCTCCTGGTTCTCCCCCTGTCACCTTCACTATGTCTGGTCCAGGGCCTAACGTTAGCGGTGCTCCAGGCCCTAATGCCGGAACCACTACTAGCGGAACCGCCACAGGAACTACCTCGGCCATACCCTTGTTGCCGTACATTGCAGGCCTCAGCCTCCCCGATTTCAATCAGTTGATCAATGACCCTATCCGCCACGATGTTGGTTGGCCCGCTATGCCAACCAAGCTCCCCTCCGACATCCCTAAGTTCGAAGGCCTTGCTGGAGAAGATCCAACCAATCATGTCCGATCTTTCCACATGTGGTGTTCCTCCAATTCCATTACCGATGACTCAATCCGTCTTCGTTTGTTCCAACGCACGCTTACCGGCGAAGCTTCTAAATGGTATGTTGACCAAGCCACCTCTTCCCATACCACCTTTGCGACCCTTGCCCAAGCCTTTTTATCTTATTTCCAACTCCCTCTCCGATACGATACTGGCACGGAGCTCTTGACTTCATTCAAGCAAACCTCTTCGACCCGCCTTTCCGCCCATGTTCAGGAATGGCGACGAAGACGGAGCTTATGTCGAGCCCCCCCCTTCGAAGATCGAGTTTACATGGACTGGTTTCTTCGCACCCTCTTAGCTCCTATCGGCAAAGATGTCGCTTCTCACTTTCCTCAAACTGAAGAAGCCACCCTCCAAATAGCCTTGAAATATGACCTGATCTACGCTCAATCTGGTTATGTTTATACCGTTCTTCCTGACCTCCCCAGGCCCGGCGGCGCTAATGCCCCGGGGGCATCTCATTCCGCCGACGGTATCGTTGGAGCCCTTTCTCATCCGTACGCTCAACCTCCAATGGGCTATGGTCTCCCTCAGGGAGGGGCTAGCACCTCTAGCACTCTTCCCCCTCCCGGTAGCATGTATCCAGGATACGGCATGCCTCCTCCTTTTGCCCAACCTCCTGCTTACCTCAATGTTGCCCAACCTAACCATTACCTTTATCCGCAGCTTGGTGCACCAGCTCCTCCAGCATATGCGCTTCCATCTCCCTTGCCTCCTCCAAACCCGCAATAGCACTTACAACCCCCTCCAGGGCAAGTATTTGCACAGCAGGGCGCGACTAATCCCCCTTCTTCTCAAAGAAGGCGGCGAGGCAATCAAAACCAATCTGCCCCTGGTACCTGTGGACCCAATTATGGTGTGGACCCTAACACTGCCAACCAGCAACAGGGCACTCAGCCCAAGCCGGACAGGCCGCTTCGCACAAACAAGCCTTGTTCGTGTTGCGGTGTTTATGGTCATTACACCCACGATTGTCCCCTCTTACCCCAGATGCGGCAGATGTGGGAGTCTCAAGCCACATTGCGCGGACAGCACGCCTCCCCTCATGCTCCTCCTAATGTGGCCACTACCCAGCCAGCTGTGTTTACTGATCCTTTCCCTCCGCAAGGATTCGTGGCTACCCAACCGCCCGACAGCCAGGTAGCCACCCCCCCTTCCCTTTCTGGTTCCTCTGATTACCAGATCCTTATGATGCACTCCGATCCTAACCCGACCGTCGATCTTCACCTTCAAACTCGGTCTCGCCAGTACCCCAAGCCTCCTGCTCAGTCTGCCCCCAAGCCTCCTTCTTTAGGTTCTACAGAGCCTCTTTCGACATCCAGTGGCCCCTTACATATCCCTCAACCCAAATTTGAGGTTCATACCAAGATTCCTAAGGGACCCCTACGTCGAAACGCTGCTTCCGGTCGAGCTGCTCCTTCGTATAGTATAGTAGATGATTTGGCGCAATCTCCTGCTGCCATTTCCACACTGGAACTCCTCCAGTCGTGCCCTTCCCAAAAGAAGGCTCTACTATCTGCCGTGGGCGCTGTAGATCCTGCTGATGACCAAATGATTGTTTTCGACGCCACTCAATCAGACCATCCCCCTCTTCCTGCTTCCGTCGCCTTCCAAATCGCAGTCAAAATCTGGAACGCCAACGTTTCACGGTGTATAATTGATGAGGGGGCATCCACCTGTGTGATGTCCGCTTCGGTTTGGAAGCAAATCGGGTCCCTTGAGTTGGCCCCTTCCACGATCACCCTTCAAGCGTGGGATGGCCACGCCTCCCAGCCCATTTGCCTTTTCCGTAATTGTCCTATCGCCCTCGCCAGTAAGACTGTTTGCGTTGATTTCGAAGTCATCAACGCCCCGCTAGACTACAACATTCTATTGGGGCGAAGCTACACCTATGCTATGTCCGTTGTCCCATCCGCGGTTTTCCGCAAGATGTCTTTCCCCCATAATGGAAAGATAGTCACCATTGACCAGTTGACATATCATGAGCCAAAATCTCAGACCTCACCTGATACGACCATCTCTTCTGTAGCCAACAAGCAAACCATCGATTCCTTGACCAGTGTCTCCCCTGGCGTTTACAAAGATTCCTCCCTGCTTGGAACTTTTCCTAATCTCCCTCCTCCTCCCATCACTGATCCCAGCTTATCGAATGTTTGCATGATGCAATCGTCTCAGGCTCCCCATAAGCGGCCTGCCTCGGCTAGTCAGCAACCTCCCCCTCGCCCTCCGCAACCCGCTCCTAGCCATTCATCTCAGCTAGCTGGACCTCCTCCTTCTGGCCCTCCCCCTACAGTTGGTATCCTTGAACCCCTTTATCCTCCCGGATCGGTTCCCCCAGGCCTTAACCATCTCGGAGCCATCCCTCCTGGTCATTACCCTACTGGGCAGATACCTTTCCTGGCTCCCCCTCCCGGAGTATATTCTACCTTGTCATGGCCACCCTCTCTCTCCCTAACCTGACCTTGGGCATACCGGTCTGGTACCTTGATCCCCCAGCCGCCACCCCTCCTGGTCACCCCAAACCCTATATGGCTTTGACATCGGTTCAACCGGTCTCCCTCGCTTCCTCCGTTGCCACTGTGCCCCCTGCACCTCCACAGGACCCTTCTCCTGTCGTGACGGCTCTCGGAAAGAAAAGCAAAGCCCGCAAGGGGGCACCCAAAGACAAGACCACCACGACTGACCTAGCCCCTCCTCCGCCCGCAAAGCCTTGTGCCTTATGTGATGTCACCGGTCATGCCACCCATGCTTGTCCCGAGTTGCCCCGTATTCAGCCCATGGTTAAAGTCGCGTTCCCTGAAGCTACGGTCCCTGAAGCCTCCATTCCTTCTTCGTCCGTAACCAAGAACCCCAAGACTCTCCGCACCAACAAACCCTGTGCTTTGTGTGGTGTCCATGGCCATTACTCCCACCATTGTCCTCACCTGACGCATTACCGCGCCTCTTTAGAGGTAGTCCGAGAGTATGAGGTTGAACAAAATCAATCCGCCTCTCCCATCCTCGCGCAGTATGCTTCCGGCCAGCTTGAGGATCCCCCCGCTCCCATCGACATTCCCCCCCCTGATGTTCAGATGACGGAGTCTACCACAACCATTCTTTACCTATCCTCCTCTGCGAGACACTTGGAGCCCAGTCCCCCTGCATCCTCCCCTATTGTGTCGCCTGAACACCTTTTTTCTACCCATACACAAGATCACTCCACCCATATCTCTATTGACCTCAACAGCCCGAGTCCTCCCCATACTTCCGATAGCCCTCATATACCACCCTCCAGTTTGTATATGAGTCATAGTCATCCTGCTCCTTGCACTCCCTCCCACAGTTGCTGCTCGATGTCTTCTGTACACTCATGCTACCGTCATTGCCTCTCCTCCCCTCATTTGTTGTCTTGTAACACCATTCCGCAGGACCCCCCGTCCACGCCCTTTATCGGTTACGCCGATGGTGCCAGTCGTTACTCCCGGAATCTCGCCTCGGCAGGTTGGGCCATATTCACCTCCTTGCATGCCCTTGTTCTCTCCGACGAGGTCTGCATTGGTTCTGCCACAAACAATCAGGCCGAATATGATGCAGTGCGTGGTCTCTTAGCCGATGCCCTCTTTCATCGCATCCTCCATCTGCACGTTCGTTTGGATTCCCTACTTCTTGTAATGCAACTAAATGGTGTTTATCGTGTGCATAACCCTATGCTGTTTAGACGCTATTTACAAGTGAAACTCTTGATACGTGCATTTGAAACCATAACTTTCAACCATGTACCTCGAGAACAGAATCACTATGTAGATAGTATTGCAAACCATGTTCTAGATTGGCATTTTTCACACGCATTTCATACAAGACAATAACATTCATAATCATTAAAAACGATGCATATCCATAATATGTGTTGCAAAAACATGTGTTTAGAGTCCATCTACTCTGATACATATGACATGCCCATAGCATGTTACAAAAAACTCAAAACTGGGGGCACCACCTGCCCCTACATACACACTAGGGGGCACAACATGCCCCACACCTAATCACTATCTGGCAGATCCCGAGCCAATGGCTCTGCCCCTACAGCCTGTAGATCACGTATCCCCCCGACTCGCCACCATCGCCATGCGCCGCATGATACCTCGCCACTCCGAGGGGAGACCAACACATGGCTCTATGTACTGGTCGTCTAAATCCTGCCACCCGCGCTCCGATACTCCGGTCAACAGCTGCTCACATCTACGGCGGATGTCCTCCAGTAGGGCGGCTACACCCTCATTTTGCGCTGCTCTCGATCCACTCGGACCCGTAGCTCCAGACGCTGCCGGTCGTCCCATATATCCGGCCGGTTTTACCGGTGCTATATCTGCATACCAAAAGACCATGAATCAGTACCATTATTTACTATCCAAAAAACTCTAAACATGCCCATATAAGAATAGCAATTTGTAACTTACCATCGGGCCCCCAGACTCGACTGTGCTGGCGGGGCAGGTCCGGATCTCCACAATAACTCATCCCACTATAGGGATAGTCGTCTAAGTATAACGGCATCTGATCCCAATGGGCAAAGAACTCAGGTCGAAACACTCGCCCGACCGCCCCTCCTCCTCCCCTATACAGTAGCCGCCCCCACCGGCGCATCCTGGGCTCTCTCGGGCCCCCATCTGGAAGCTGTACACGAGGCCGCAAGGTCGGGATCTTCTCAAAGAAGAAGGCGCACAATAAAGTCCCATACAAGCAATCGTGGTTCACTTGCCGCTTGCAGAGCGAAAACTGTCGTTTTAACGACACCAGCATCATTTGGGCCCACCCATAGTAGGTCCCACTCAACACACTCTCTACCAGCATCATCTGCCCCCCGGTGATGTGACGGAACGCCTGGTTGCCCAGGATACGCAGCACAACTGCGGCCACTGCACGGGTTTCTAGCCTCTCTAGATCCCCGATCGGTATCCGAGTCCCCTTGACTTGGAGACCCGGTCGACAATGTCGTTCCACAAACTCCATGATATGCCGCCCCCGCGGTAATACTGGCTGCGTGTTTCCCACCATCCCCAGTGGTGGGAGACCCGTCAGGAAAAACACATCCTGGACTGTCAGTTCGATCCTGTACCCCTACACTACAAAGACCTCATGTTCTGGATCCCACTAACTGATAATCCGGGCCAACAAGGGCTCTCTTGCTCTCATCAACGGGTTCTCCAAAAACTTTAGAACCCCAAACCTGGCCAACACACGACGAACACCCTGATCCGCCTGGATCTCTGCCCGTAATGTACCCAGGTCTCTCTCTCTCCCGCTAACCCGTAAATCCGCCATAACCGCACAAAAACATCATCTGTCAAAGATAAGCGTATCGCACACCATAAACAAACACAAAACCCAACTCCCAAATTTCCATAAAATGTAAAGACTAAACCCCCTCATCTCCCAGCCGCGCTTTTCCTCGCTCTGGCTTCGGGACCGGGCCAGTCGTGCCTATTTGTTTCGAAACCTGCGTCCCGTGTCGCACTTTTGGCCCTGTACACTTAGGCCGTAGAGAAGAAGAGTATTCCGAGCTTCGGGATTTTGGGCCTCTAAACCGAACTTCTAATCCATCAAAATGAGTATATAAGTATAGCCTCTACTCCGCAACTCATTCGATCTCATCTCCAACTGCCGCTTGTCCGCTACGCTCGCCGCAAGATTTAGGGCCTTCTCTCCTTTCTACATTCACCACAGCAACAATAGCAAATGAGTGAATTTGGAGGGAAAACTGCCTTATTAAAAGAGAACTCCTGTTTCTTCTTTCGACCGCTGCGACCACACCGTAGCCCCGTTTGACAAACCGTCTGCACCGTTGGAAAGCTCTCACCGAGCCCTCAAATGGGTATCTGTTATTGTTTTATGATTTGATACTTCACCAGGACACATTTTGTCCAAGAAGGGTCACTTCACCTCTCATTAAAATCGAATTTCCTCACTTGCGACACTTGTACTCGGGGCACCACTTTGCCTCCTTACTTGTCTTCGTTCGTGTCAATTTTCGTCATGAGTTCCCATCTTGTACTCATGTTTTTCTGGTCCCCCATTGGGCCTTTACTGTGTGGCAGCACCATCAAGTCACCCTTGTTTAGAGCATCCAAGTTGAGTCATCATCGCATTCATGGAGTCTATCCCGAGTCCCTTTGTACCCCGCTATAGCCCTCCATCCTTCATTGCTTGGTCTCTCTCTTGTGTCGCACTTTATGACCTTCAGTCCCACTGTCCCCTATCCCTTATGATATTGTGTCAGTCGCTGCCATGTCATTCATGCCCTTTATGCTCTAACAAGGGAAGTCGTCCATTCGCTACTTAGTCCTTTCCACTTCACTATCACCATTAGTGTCAGTCTGTCCGTCGCTCTACTATTTTCTCTCGTGCCTTAGTTGAGGATCTCTCATCGCCTCACTTACGTTGACTCTCTCGTCGACATCGATTCATTCCGTGGGCTTGTGTCTGTAGTGGCTTCCCTACCTTGGTTCCGGAAATTTATGTCCACTTTGTTCCTAAGTGCTCTCAGTGGACGGCACGAGATCTTAATTTTCGACTGAATGCTTCTCCACCCGGCCCTTTCGCATGACCGAGATCCTATACCATGGTTCAAGACATGCCACGCAGCTCTTGATGATTCCCGGGCGTGTGTGAGATGTCTCAGCCCTCATGAGGGGGTGGCCCCGCAGGTAGCCCCCCACATGCCCGGATGACCTCCTCTTTGCAGCCTTCGATGCAGCTCCAGATATTTGACGTTGTTGGCCTTCGCCACTTGCAGCGCCTCTTTGATTTTCATGTATCAGTCAGATTTTGTGAGCCCTTCCTCATTTCCAGGGGGCATTTGGGTTTTATTTTTATCTCATGTACTCAGATATTATTGTACAAGTCCTGGCTGTTATCCCAGGCACAGCATGTATATGGGATTCCTCATTATATTTTTATCTGGCTCATGATTATGCCGGCTGTACTTTATGGTTCGGTCCCTTTTTTACTGGACACACTATTCTTTTGTACTTTGTCTCGGCGGGCATAGGTATGCCTCCCCCGCCGCCTTCAGCACAGGTACCCTCTCATAAAAAGAGACTTGTTGCACCTGCGAGTCTCGTCTCCTCGGGGTCTAGTTCTTCAGCACACTATCTACCTTGCATTTCTCTCTCTGACTTCCTTTTTGTTGTCTAGTGATTGAGTTCTTACAGCGTACTTCGGTCATACGATTTGCTCCTGACACTTGCAAGCTGGGGGGAAATCTGTTACACCATTTTTTGGTCATCTAACCTATTATCATTAGATGGACCCAAGTACACCATGTAAGACCAATTTTACCCTAAGTAAAATTGCTTTCACTATGTAAAATAACTTAATAAACCACATTTATTAGGTTGTTTATGGTCAAAACAAGAAACCCCAAAAGGAAATATTAAACAAACCTATTTTGTTTGATTTTCCTCATGGAATAATTAATTAAACCATAATTTAATTATTATTCCTAGTCATGTTTAACCTAAAACAAAGAAATTAATTAGATAAACCTTTATTTATCTTATTATTTTCTAGGAATAATTATTTAAATCTTATTTAGATAATATTCCTTGTTAAATATGACCAAATCACCCACAAATAATTAAATAAATCATTATTTATTTAGTTATCTTTCAACCACTTCCTTAAATAATTAAATAAATCATCATTTATTTGATTATCTTCTAACTGCTTCCTTAAAAAGATAAATAAATCATTTATTTATTTATTTTTGACAAATTAAGGGATTTGACCCAAGTCAAATACCTTTTCCCTCCAACAAATATAATAAAATATTCCATAAAAGGTGGATCTAGATTTGGTTAACATTATTTTAATCATGTACCAAGATCTAGAATGACCCAATATTTTGTTATAAATAGGAGGGTTTTTCCCATCATTCTTCACCTTTTGTTGCCTATTAGATCACTCTAGATCTATACACTTGGTCCCATTTTTCCATCATTTGTTGTGTGAGCTCCCATTGAGCTCTATTCTTTGCATTGGGTTTTCTACACCAACAAGAGAGAGAAATCTTAGATCTGAAGTGCTGAGGACTTCCAAGAACCCATCCCACTGAGGAGAATTTGATACGCCTTCTTGTTTTCCTCCCAGGTGCCCAATTAATATAAAAATTCTTTCAAAAATTGTTCTTGTCTTGTCTATTGGTATATGGAGCAAACCCTTGTTTTTTCTGTTTAATGTCTTTCCATGCATAGATCTGGTTTTTGCAGCTCTTTTATGTTCAACTAACCGCAGATCTGAAGATATTGGCAGCCACTTTTGTTGTTAGGGCTATTAGTTATGCGTAGCTAAAGTGGTCCTTTTTCGTACACTTCGACAAAGGATTCATACTAACACTAGTGATGATTAGTTAATCAAATATTTGATGCCTCCCTAGACCCCACCCACCCAAAATTGCTTCTATTCCCCCCAGGATCAAGCACATCCCCCTGCCCCTCCACACACTGGGCAATTTTGGATTTCCCTTTGAGGCCGTATTGAGAAAGAGTATTTTTTTGAGATCTCTCGTCTTAGGGATTCGTCCTTTTCCATTCAAATTTTCCACCTCCACTTTCACCACTATAATATGCTTCCTAAGTGGAATCAAGAATAAAGTGAATTTGTAGCACTCTGATTTCATAACAGCGTATAGAAAAATTGAAATATAAATTAATGCGCATAGAGCTAAAAGTAATTAATGAAATGATCAGAGTGCTATAGGGAAATGGTCACTTTGTATTTTAATGGATGGAAGATCCATTCCTTCAGCTTCAGAATGACAAGCTGATCCACTAATAGATCTATGTGCCATCCATCCTAGCAATAGATATTTGATCCAAACCTTTTCCTTCTGCTCTATGGATATTATGCCTCTTCATTCCATTAGCTTGTATTGTTTCCATCAACATCTGGAATTTTTGCTGCTACTATTTCGACATATTGTTTTCTTGAGTGGATGATAATTCTATTTCTATCCAACCACATTTGCAGAGATATGATGGTCAAACCCTTTTGTATACAAGAATATTGATGCTCATCCTAGCCACAAGATTGTATTCCTCTTCTTGTCTTGACATATGAACTGTGATCTCGTTTTCTTTATTTCACATTAAACTTTGAATAAATAATAATTAAGAGATCATGGGATAGGGACAATGAGGAGTGATTTTCCTTCCATTTGCAACTAGTTTTATGCTTCCAGGCAAGATGCCATATTTGCTGAGTGATCTACCTTCTAGTTTAGTCTTCTTAACACATGGTAGAAATCAACGAAATCAATTTTTTTTCCTCTCGTTTGATTCTTGAGATTATTCTTGCAAGATTAAGAACCACTTCACTAAATAAATTTGGCATGTATCTCATACTAAGAGAAGAATATCTGATGATGATTAGTTAATCAAATATTTGATGCCTCCCTAAACCCCACCCACCCAAAATTGCTTCTATTCCCCCCATGATCAAGCACATCCTCCCCCCTCCACACACTGGGCAGTTTTGGAGTTCCCTTTGAGGCCTTATTGAGAAAGAGTATTTTTTTGAGATCTCTCATCTTAGGGATTCGTCCTTGTCCATTCAAATTTTCCACCTCCACTTTCAACACTATAATATGCTTCCTAAGTGGAATCAAGAATAAAGTGAATCTGTAGCACTCTGATTTCATAACAGCGTATATAAAAATTGAAATATAAATTAATGCGCATAGAGCTAAAAGTAATTAATGAAATGATTAGAGTGCTACAAGGAAATGGTCACTCTGTGTTTTAATGGATGGAAGATCCATTCCTTCAACTTCTGAATGACAATCTGCTCCACTAATAGATCTATGTGCCATCCATCCTAGCAATAAATATTTGATCCAAACCTTTTCCTTCTACTCTAGCATATGGATATTATGCCTCTTCATTCCATTAGCTTGTATTGTTTCCATCAACATCCATGAACTTTTGCTGCTACTATTTTGACATATTTTTTTCTTGATGGATGATAATTCTATTTTTATCCTACCACATTTGCAGACATATGATGGTCAAACCCTTTTGTATACAAGAATATTGATGCTCATCCTTGCCACAAGATTACATTCCTCTTCTTGTTTTGACATATGAACTTGATCTCAGTTTTCTTTATTTCACATTAAACTTTGAATAAATAATAATTAAGATATCATGGGATAGGGACAATGAGGATTGATTTTCCTTCCATTTGCAACTAGTTTTATGCTTCCAGTTCCAGGCAAGATGCCATATTTGTTGAGTGATCTACCTTCTGGTTTAGTCTTGTTAACACATGGTAGAAATCAACAAAATCAATTTTTTTTCCTCTCGTTTGATCCTTGAGATTATTCTTGCAAGATTAAGAACCACTTCACTAAATTAATTTGCAATGTATCTCATACTAAGAGAAGAATATCTGATGATGATTAGTTAATCAAATATTTGATGCCTCCCTAGACCCTACCCACCCAAAATTGCTTGTATTCCCAGGATCAAGCACATCCCCCCCCTCCACACAATGGGCAGTTTTGGATTTCCCTTTGAGGCCTTATTGAGAAAGAGTATTTTTTTGAGATTTCTCATCTTAGGGATTCGCCCTCGTCCATTCAAATTTTCCACCTCCACTTTCACCACTATAATATGCTTCCTAAGTGGATTCAAAGAAAAAGTGAATCTGTAGCACTCTGATTTCATAACAGCGTAGATAAAACTTGAAATATAAATTAATGTGCATAGAGCTAAAAGTAATTAATGAAATCAGAGTGCTAGAGGGAAATGGTCACTCTGTATTTTAATGGATGGAAGATCCATTCCTTCAGCTTCAAAATGACAAGCTGATCCACTAATAGATCTATGTGCCATCCATCCTAGCAATAGATCTTTGATCCAAACCTTTTCCTTCTGCTCTAGCATATGGATATTATCCCTCTTCATTCCATTAGCTTGTATTGTTTCCATCAACATCCATGAACTTTTGCTGCTACTATTTTGACATATTTTTTCTTGATGGATGATAATTCTATTTCTGTCCAACCACATTTGCAGACATATGAATTTAGGCATGCCCTGTGAGGCGTGTTTTAGAATTTGGTTTGTTACTTTGTTAATAAATTTTTGTTTGTATTTTTTTTTTCCATGAAGTGAACATATCCTCCCTCGTTGAAGACATTTCCTTTCTGTTATCATTTTCTTCAAAAGCATAATGCAAAATTTGAATATTGAAGTCACAATCGAAGATTCATCTTTGATTCTCTTCCATTTTTTTTATTGAAGACACATCTCGAAGGGTCTTGGATATCAATTTTTCTGTAAATTCTTTGTTGTTAATAGACGATTACGAACTATGGTCTAATTAAAAATATCAACCTTTGGAAAACCATCATTTTTCTAAATGTAATTTTGAATCCTGGTAGAGGGAGGCAACAACATCTCTGAAATTAGAGAAATGTAACCCAATTTTATTGTGTATTCAATACAATTTATCTGTAAAAGACTACTAACAGTAAAATTCAAGCCCAAACACTGGTGCAGAAAGATCAAGATGACGACGTGATGAACAAAAAGACTACTAACAGTACAATTCAAGCCAAATAGTTGAACACAGAATGGCCTGCCATGAGTTATACCATTCAATTTCATTTGGAAAACAACCAATTGAGGGAGAAGTTTATTTTAACCAGAATTTCATGTAACAGCTATGACATATGACTAGTATGAAACCAATCTAATCGTGAGCTGCAGCCGAAGCCTACGGGAGACCTTTGATGGAAAGTGTCAACAGTTTGGATTTATAGCTATTGCGAGCTTAAAAGAAGGCTGAACAAGTGTAAAGTTCTGGATTTTGCCTTACCTCTTGCAAATCACCCACAGGGCACCAAGTATGAACTAGCGGGTGTGAGAAGAAACCAGCGGAGAACCAGCAGGTGTGAGACGATGATGAGTCGGTAAGGTAGCAGACATTTGATTGGGTACACCACAATTTTGGCCAGGCGAAGTTGGCATCTGGAGTTTATGAGAAATAGTTCTGTATTTGAAGGTTTGAGATGATGGCGAAGACTAGAGGATTATATTCAGGCATTCTACTTTTTGGACAGGTCTCCTCGGAACAATGTGTGCATCTATTCCACATTATCTCAAAATTTGGGGACGCCTCTGGTTTATTTATGAACTGTATGAATTCTATGCTCATACACACATCCTATGAACTGGGAAAAATTACAGACATTGCAGGCATTTTTTCAGTGGATTCCAGTCATCTGGAGGATGGATTCACTTACCTTGGCTTCAGGATGAAACCTAACAGATAATGTAAATGTCATTTCAGATTGGAAATGGTTAATAAACAAGTTTGAATGTAGGTTATCAACCTGGGCACACAAATGACTATCAATGGGTGGTAGGTTAATCCCTGCTAAATTGGTTCTGCAGAATATATTATTCTATTGAATGCATTTATATATGTTTCCCAGGGCTATCATAAAACATATAAACACAATTATTGCAAACTTCCTATGGTCTGGTGCAAAGTGGGGTCATAAATATCATCTTGTGTCATTGGCTAAAATATGGTATATGTCCAGGGATATATTCACAACATCGGATCATTCCCTCTCATCTAATTCATCTATGCTCAGATGCATTTTCATTCAATGGAATGTTTCTACATACAATTTTTTTAGTGAGAGTTTGTATTTTGGATATGGTTATGTTTATGTTGGCTTTTAGTATATAGGGTTTTTTCCTACATCAATGTTTTTTTATTTTTATTTCTAACATATTGAGGCATAATTTTGTGCTCTCAATTATGATGGATATGCTACTTTCATATTTGTTGTATATGAGTCATATTTAAACATGGACTTTCCTTGATAGAACATGTTTGATTTTTTTCTCCTGGGAAATTGATGGATATGTTATTTTCATATTTGTTGTATATCAGTCATATTTAAAGATGGACTTTTTCATAGAACATGTTTGATTTTTCTCTCCTGGGAAATGTCAATTCCCTAGATTATAAAGCATTTTCAGTGAAAAATGTCAATTCTTTGAAGTAACTTAGAGAGTGGTAAGGCATTTTCAGGGAAAAGATTACAATTTTCCAAAGAAATTCAAATTTTGAATGCTTTCTCCAAATTATAAGGCATTTTCAAGGAAAAGATGTCAATGTTTCAAAGATATTCACTTTTAAAGCATCATTTTGAATACATGACATTGAATTTTAAGGCTTTCTCAGGTAAAAGATGTCAATTCTCCAAATGGTAGGGCATTTTCAATGGAAAATGTTAATTTCCAAAGAAATTTAGAGAATTGTAAGGTGTTTTAAGGGAAAATATGACAATTCTCTGAAGCAATTTAATTTGAAAGGTTTCTCCAAAGTGTTGTCGGAGTGCTTCATTTACCTATGAGCTAAGTATGGTGAGTTGTAAGTTCATATTGAGACTCGCATTTATCGAGTTATCGTAGTTATTTTTATCTGACACTCAGCCTCCTCCATTAGTATATAAAGAATACTTTCTATGTACATTGACACAAATTTGTGAGTAATTCAATACTCTTAACATGGTATCAGAGCTGGCGATCCCTGCCCTGTTGATTTTTTTTTAGTTCTAATTATTTTTTTAAGAGATGCGCGTAGTTTTGTTCCAGTGAGATCTGGGAGAGGATGATCCTTGCAGAGGATTCGTTTGATTGGTTTATTCCCAGGGCAAAGATCTTTTCTCCAGTGTGAGAGGGACCGCTACTGGATCTGAAGGGCTTTTGGTCGCTCAGATTCTTGGCAATCAGATCAAACATTAAAAGGGTTTTGGGAAATGATCGTCAGATCAGATGTAATGTTGTAGAATATTCGGAGGTTCGATCAGTAAATATTGGAGTGTGCTCTTCTGGCAAGTTATGGCTAGGGTAATGAATCAAATCGACGACCCTTGGAGTCTAGGCATTTAAGTTTTGTTCTTTATAGGAGCCTTCATTGGGGCCTAAGCGTTGCACCTGCGGACTCTTCTTGGACTCGAACAAACTGGCAACATCAACAACAGCAGAAAGGTGCACATTTTGATGAGTGGCCCATGAATGATAGAACATTTTTTGTGATTGGAGTTGTGTTTAGAGTGATTTTTTTGATGTTTTTGTGTGGGAATTTTGATTTTGTTGGAAAAAAAAAAGGTGAAATCTTGTATATATGGATTCAGCACTCTGAAAATTCCTAGGGCACTTTGATGGTTACCCATCAAACTTGTGATTGCAATAAATTTCTGCTGAATTTTAGAAAAATTAAACAAGAAAAATCCACCCAAAAATCTTCCAAAAAATCACACTAAAGACAACTCATTTGTCATCCATATGTCGTCTAGTAATGTTCATAAGGTGTCATGACCATCGCAATTCTTATATACAAACAAGTTTCAATAACTACATCTTGAAATTTAAATCAAATGTCAATCCACATTGTACTTGGAAAAGTTTGAGGCCTACATGTTCTCAAGTTATTTTGCATGTTTTTGAAGAAGCTGATGTTGAAGAGCCTGATTCTCCTCAGACTATTTAAGCCCCCTTACACAAAAAAAAAATACTCCTAAAACAAAAAGCGTCGAAATAAAAATTTATATTAAAAAAAAAAACTAAAAAATCATTTTAAAATAATTGAAAAAAAAAAAACAAAATTCATTATTAAAAAAAAAAAAAAATTAAGAAAAAAATAATAATATAAAAAATATTTTTAAATTAGATTGCCTTAAGTAAGTCATTCAACTATGGAAACTTTAAGTAAGTCATTTCATGATTTTTTAATAGTCCACTTAGCACTCATTGCATCGGGTGATGAATTTCTCATGATTTTTAAATAGTCCACTTAGCACTCATTGCGAGCATATGATTTTTTAATAGTCCACTTAGCATTCATTGCATCGAGTGACGAATTTCTCATGATTTTTTAATAGTCCACTTAGCACTCATTGCATCGAGTGATGTTCGCGGGGGTGAAGAAGTGGGATTGAAACTAGTGAAATGAATCACATAGCGCCAATCATCACTTCCGGGGCTTACACCCAGTAACCAGGACTTCCCAGGAGGTCCCCCATCCCAAATGGCCTCTAGCTCAAGGGGGCTTAACTGTACTAATATAATGCAATGAGAACACCCCTCAATACTTAAACCTTTAAAAAAAAAAAAACAATTAAAAACAATTAAATTTTTAAAAATAAAATAAATTTAAAATATAAAAATTAAATTTAAAAAAAAAATTATTTAAAAAAAAAGAAAACAATTATTAAATAAAAAAAATTTAAAAACATAAAATTCGAAAAAAAAAAAAAAAAATTTAAAATATAAACATTAAATGAAAAAAACAAATATTAAATTTAAAAATAAATAAATAAATTTAAAAAACAAATATTAAATTTTAATTAATTAATTTTTTTAAATCACAATAAAAAAAATTAAAATACATTTTTAAAATTAAAATTTTATAAAATTCTAAAAATTAATTAAAAATTAAAATGAAAAAAAAATTAAAAATATTTAATTAAAAAAACAAATTGATTTAAAAAAAGTAATTTAAAATATAAAAATTAAATTTAAATAAAAAATATTACATTTTTTTAATTAATTTTTTTAAATATATGTATTAAATTTAAATAAATTATTAATTTTATTAAATTTAATTTTAAAAAAATTCATAATTTTCGCAACCAGGTGGCGGCCGAGGCCAATCTGCATTTTTTTTTAAATTAATTTTTTTTTATTAAAATTTAATAATTTATTTTATTTTTAATTTAATATTTTATTTTTAAATTTAAATTTTTGTTTTAAATTTGATAAAATTTAATATTTGGTTTTTTTTTTATTTAATTTTTAATGTTAATTTTAATTTAATTTAATTTTTATTTTTATTTTTAATTTTTTTAATTTAATAAATTTTAATATATATATATATATTTTATATTTTAAAATGTGTAAAATGCTGAAAAAACACAGCATCATATTTGTATTGAAGAAACTGAGGTTATTGCAAAGATTGACCATTTTCACCACCGAAAGTTGAGGGAAGCCTTGGAAATCAAAAAGAGGCCGGTTAACCTCAACAGAGATGATGGGTGGAGTGTTAACAGATGCTAGATTCCTGCCCTTCACTCTTAGTTTTTTTCTTTTTTAATGAAAATTTCCTATTTAGTAATATTAAATTATTTAATCAATTATTATTATTATTATTATTTTCTATTTATTTTATTTTATTTTCTATTTTATTTTATTTATTTATTTTTTATTATTTTATTTTATTTTATTTATCTATTTTATTTTATTATTATTATTTATTTATTTATTTATTTATTTCTTTATAATTATTTATTTATTTTTATTTTTTTTAAATTGGAGAATATATAATTTAAGGTTTTAAGATAAAAATAATATTAAATTATTGTTAAAAATTATTGATACTAAATTACATAAAAGTATTAATATTAAATTATATTCAAATACAATTAATTAAAAAAATATTTGAGAATTATAATTAAAAATTAGTAAAATTTGACAAAATCTTATTCAATTTTTTATTCGAGTCAAACTAGTCGTTTTTTCAACGGCTAGTTGGAGCTATCCTTATCTATTTAAATAGGTTTATTAATCAGATTTCTCATCTTGTCCTGATGATGAACCACATTGGTTGGTTCGAAACGCGTCGACAAAAATTTCTTACATGTGATTTGCACCCAAAATTTCTTATACACATTTTATGGATCACAGAAGCCAAATTATCAATATTTTGAATTTTTGAATTTTTTAAAGTTTTTTGTAATTTTTTTTTTTTTTAATTTATTTTTTTCAATTTCAATTTTAAAATGATTTTAATTTATTATTATTATTATTATTATTATTATTATTATTTAATTTTAAAATGTTTTAATTTAGAAAAATGTTTTTTTTTTCAATGTTTATTTATTTATTTATTTATTAATCTAAATTTGTATTTTAATTTTCTTTTTAAATTTAACTTTTTTTTTTACATTTAATTTTTTCTTATTTTTATTTTCTTATTATTATATAATTAAAATTTTTAAATTTGAATTATTATTATTATTTTTCTTTTAATTTTTATTATTTGTTTTTTTATCATTTTTTTAATTATGTGGTTTTTTTTAATATCTTAAAAAAATTGTTTTTTTTTTGGGGTTAATTTTTAGTTGTTTTGTTTGAATTTTTTTTCCATTATTTATTTTTTTTTTTCTGAATTTTTTTAGTTGTTGTTTAAATTTTTTTATTTTTACAAGTTAATTCTGTTTATTTTTTACATTTTTATTGGTTTTTTTTAATATATATTTTGTTATATTTGATTTTCTTTTTTCATGTTTTTTTAATTTTATTTTATGTTTTGTTACCAACATGAAAATCACCACTCTAAAGAAAAATGGTTGATGCTTCATCACACTTTTTAAAATTAGCATGAAAATCACTAACATTTTAAAACAAATGTTCATACTTCATAAATAAAAAAATTTAAAGTGTCAAAAATATGCTAAAAAAAAGGTGATTCCACATCACCACTTTTCAAAATCGGGTGTTTTTTTTGTTACCTCAAAAAACGGGTACTTTTCTCGTTTGATCAGTAACTTTATTTTGACCATACAACAAATTAAAGAAGTAATTTCTATAAAGTAATTTTGGGCACGTTTTTTCATTACCAAATGATTTTTTTTTTAAATATTATAATAATTTATAACTGATGCTCAATGGTAATTTTTCCATCCGTATATGTATTTGATGTTTTAATGATTGCTGGTTATGAAAGGCTTCCGACTAGTCATCCAAAGCTAGGTGGATTTCTCTATTTTGTATGGTGATTGGAATTGTAAATCTCCTATTATTGTCATCATCGGTCTTTTTTTGTAGCAGTTTTTGCTTCGTGGCTAGCAGAAAAACATTTTCCAATTTTGTGTTATCAAGATGGGTAAAAGATTGCAGGAGCTCCGTGAGAAGAAGGAAATATATGAACTTCGTAAAGAGGTTCTTTAATTGTAGTGAGTGGTAGCCCTTTTGCAAGCAGAAAATGCAACTCTTAAAAATAGGTTGCAAACTTCCATAGCTGAGAAAATCTAGAAAGTTGACCATTTGGAATCAACCATGGGAAAATATCTCCAGATGCTTGTAGATGAATTTGAAGAGAAGATTGATCTCCTTGATGACTTGCAAGAGGAAGCTGAGTCTTTTTTTCACTCAAATTTGAAGAAGCAACTAGAAGAAAAAAATAATCAACATTATGGAGATTGATTGTTTAAAAGAAACAATGATGGAGCAATATCATTTTTTGAAACAAGATTATGATGCCTTGTCTCAAAAACTAAGTGAGAAGGATAAGGCCATTAAAAAACTGCAAGAGTTTAAGCAACAACTTGAATTGGAGGTTAGTCGTCTTCATAGATTTGAGATGGATATAATTGATCTTAAGGTACCAAGCTCTCATTCTTCCACACTTGATGATGTTGATTGTCAAAAGACCGATGCAGATGATCATGAATCATCACATGCTATTTTCACACCCAGTTTTGAAAACCATACTATTGGGATTGGATCTTGATTGCTGAGAAAAATGGGATATATCGGAGGAGGACTTGGGAAGAATAGACAGGAAATTGTTTCTCCTATTAACCCTATAGTGCAAACATCAAGAGCAGGTCTTGGATGTGATCCTTTGTTGCCTCATCACCTACATCCAACTGTGAGGTGTTTAGAAAATCCACGTAGATTCAAACTGATATTTGTAATATGCTAAAACAAAATACTTGAATCTACTCTACAAATTGTGGAAACTAATTAGAATTGCACAATCACATGAACAAGAAAGAGAAATAATTTCAATCACTCAACACAAAGATATATCTGGGGAAAGTCACAGCTAAAAATCTCACTATCTCTATTTTCTTTGAGTCAATAATATCGAACAATACCATGCTTCTCTCAAGCTTGAGAGCTCTTTGCACTATCATTGAATCTCTCACTCTATCCCAACCAATTTTGTTCCAATACTTAGCCAATTTCTTGCCTCTAGATGCCATGCCTTTCTTGCACAATCCCTAGGAAAATTAAGCCCCTATTAATTAGGAAATTCCCAATTAATGAGTGCACAATACATCTAAGGCCTTCTGCTGACCTCATGCATGACCTGTACAATTATCTAATTATATAACTGATAGTACACTTCCCTTTAACTCCAATCTCAATTGGGTCTTCCTCAGAATTGACATGCAAAAACTATTTATAGTGAATTATTATTTATCTGATTGATCACCGCATGTGAATTAAATCATATTTAATTCACCTGACCTCTCACTAGTTCCTCCATCAATTATAACTAGTTAAAATGATTTTAGTTCAAATAATTAAGTTAAATAATTACAACTCCAAATAAACTGTAACTGGACCCCCTAAAACTTAGACAGAACTCTACATGCCTCCAGTTTGACCCTCAACTCGAATTGACTGACCTAGAACTAATTCTTCCTTACTTAGTTAACCTATACAAGTTGTCATGTGATATGGAATTACAATTTCCTTCTAATTTAATTAAGGGGAAATTGAATTATAAGCCTTTTCTTGTTTCCAATTTCAGCACTCCCTCTCAGCAAGAAAGGGATTGCCTGCTACCCCGATCCTGCCTCTGTGGAACTCGAATTTGCCTCTTGACAATGCCTTCGTCAATATTTATGCATCCTACTCCTATATAGGAATGTACTCTAATGGCATAATCCTCCTTCGCACACAATATCCGATATGGTGATACAAGATATAAACATGCTTGGACTTGTCATGAAAAACTGAATTAACCGAGAGTTTGATGCAACTTTTTTTATCACAATAAATAATGGTCAAATCCATCTGCTGACCAAACAAACCAACAGGTATCTTCCTCATCTAGATGGCCTCATAAGCTGCTTGAATAGCAGCCATTTGCTCTTCCTCTACTGAACTGAGTTCAATTGATCTCTACTTCCTATTATACCAGGAAATTGGTGCTGACCCAATACTAAAGATGCTCCCTGATGTGCTCTGCATGTCAGATGGACTCCCTGCCCAATCTGCATCTGCGAAGACTTGAAGCTTCACTCCCTCTATCTGCCTAAACCATAGCCCAAAATCTGTGGTGCCTCTGAGGTATCTCAACACATGCTTGCATGCCTTCCAATAGAGCTTAGTAGGCTTAACCATAGTTTGACTATGTTGGTTAAATACATAGCATATGTTTGGTCGTGTGTTCACCAAGTACATAATTGAACCCACAAGCTGCCTGTAGATGGTAGCTTCTACCACTTCACCTGAAGTAGCATCCACCTTCCTCCATTTCCTTGCTAGAGGAGTCTCCATGGGTTTACTGCTCTCCATGTGAAACTTCTTCAGAATCCCATTGGCATACTTTCCCTAAAATACAAATAGTTCCCCATATCTTTGCCAAATTTACAATCCAAGGACATATTGCAAGAGCCCCATATCCTTCATCTCAAATTATCTTGAAAGATTCTCTTTGTAAGATTTGATGAGCTTCTCATCACCTATCAAAATAAAATCATCGACATTGTTTTAAGAAATTCAAACCTATGAATAAATATCTTTCCCTAAGTGTGGTGGTCGCACTTAGAAAAACAGATGAAAGACACTTGACCTTTTCCTTAAGATAAATAAATGAGATAAGAACACCTACTTATGATCTTTCGCTATTCCTTGACTCCCTTTTGTCACTTCCGTCACTCTCAATCGAACTGAACTCGCTTGATTGATACCTGCAATGGCTAACAGAAAACAAAAAAAGACATAAAGGCATATGATCTATTCATCTTAATCAAATTGAATCAATGATATTTGAAAATACACATATTAAATCATGAACACATGTATTAGGAAAGGAACAAATCTCTTTATTATGAAGTAGAAGGAGAAGTTACAACCAGTTGGATCGATTCGATGTAAATTCGCTCCAACTTCAGTCCTATCCTCATCACATCAGCAGCATCACTCCAACAACATAACATTACATGAAAAAGACACCTCTAAGAGATGTGATCTCACCAACATAACTATACTAATTCAAATTCGTGCTCTCTTGTGCACTATGATTAGTGCTCAATTTATAAATAGTGAAGGTAGTTTGACATTAATGGATCAATGAATGGATTTTCCAAAGATGGATGAAGAGGTTTCCTTGTTCAATGGAATAGGAGTATAAGAGGTTCAATGGCTCCATGGTATTCATATTCAAAGTTATCAGATAGTGTGATAGTTGGAACAACTTCTAGAAGCCACTAGAAGGTGGGAATATTCCTGGAATCCCATGAACAATTCGCTCCCGGTCGACCAACGCACTGTCAAATGGGCCTAGATTCTCAGCAACACAACTGTGCATGGGAGTAGATGCTTTGCAAAGCACTTACTGCAGTCTAGGGGTGCGTTGATGGCTCAATGGAACACTTCAACTGGACTTCAAGCAGTGAAACTTGCATGGAGGAAAACCATCAATGGGATCACTTGTTTAGGGCATGTAGCAATTGATTTAGAGAATGATAGACCCTAATTTGTATTGATCTGGGTTTTGGGAGTGATGCCCAAATTGACCTGTAATAGCTGCCCCCTAAAGCATGAAGTAAAAAATGATAATGTTGAATGATATGCTTTCTGATGTGATGAGTAGGATGTGAAGCAGACAGTGATTTGCACCAATTTCAGCACTCCCTCTCAGCAAGAAAGGGATTATGTGCTACCCTGATCATGCCTCTGTGGAACTCGAATTTGCCTCTTGAAAATGCCTTCGTCAATATGTATGCATCCTACTCCTCTATAGGAATGTACTCTAATGACATAATCCTCCTCTGCACAATAATTCAGATATGGTGATACAAGATATAAACATGCTTGGACTTGTCATGAAAAACTGGATTAACCGAGAGTTTGATGCAACTTTGCTTATCACAATAAATAATTTTCAAATCCATCTACTGACCAAACAAACCAACAGGTATATTCCTCATCCAGATGGCCTCACAAGCTGCTTGAATAGCAGCCATTTTCTCTTCCTCTACTGAACTGAATTCAACTGATCTCTACTTCCTGTTATACCAGGAAACTGCTGCTGACCCAATACTAAAGATGCCCCCTAATGTGCTCCTCCTGTTAGATGGACTCCCTGCCCAATCTGCATCTGTGAAGACTTGAAGCTTCACTTCCTCTATCCGCCTATACCATAGCCCAAAATTAAGGAGTTCATCGATTATGTTGAACAATAATTCATATCCCTTGATTGAAAAAAATGTCTCCTTGTTTTCATCCTTGTATTGGCAATGAAGACAAAGCAAATTCAATTCCTTGCATATGCCATCCTAGTACTTTTCTGCATAATGTTTCCCATTCTCTCCTCAATAATGGAAATTGAATGAATCTTGATAATGAAAGCTAAATTCATTCAAGAGATTCTCCATGTCTCACGTGCTTAAGATGTTGGTGTATTCAGGTATAGCTTTAAGACCTAAAGCTAGTTTTTGGGTTCTATTCTCAAGAATTATGGACATATATGTTACCACGACTCAACCTAGGGGACAACATTGCTATTGGTGAAGGGTTGGTAGGTGTATGGATTGGAAATATTGTGTTTGGTTTCCCAAATCCTCTCAAGTGTCATGCGATTATAAAGCATATGAAGAGGTTCATCTTTCAAAGGCAGTCGAATTGTATCATAAGTGAATAATTGAACCAACATATCAACATAACCATTAGGAACACCATCTGAGAATACAAGGATCATTCGTTTTGAGAACACAAGGGCTCTATTTCACATGTCCTCCCTAGCCTAAAATAGTGTAAAGTGCAATTAATTCTAGTGTTGGGACTAGGTAAGAACTTATTCATCTTGATAACACATTAAGGGTAGAATTTGTTTGCTTCGGTGGACCTAAAATATTATGAAGGCCAATAAAGTTCCATTCAAATTAAAAGAATAATAATTTTGACAATTTTCAATGCAAAATGTTCATTAACATACCACATAAAATTCATTATGTTACCATGTGGTATTCTCTAGTCCTACCACTTATTATCTCGATTATATATTTTTTGGACATATTTATGTCACATTAGCTTGAAATATTATGAAATTGTTAAAATTGAGGAGCAAATCCATCAAAAAGGTTTGTGAAACTTTGAAACATGCACAATAAAGTCCCTTCAATTTTATTAACATTAAACATTAAAAATCTTACTTAAAAAGTAATAGACAAGCCAATTAGAAAAAAATGAAATAATATTTTAGTTTTTTTTTTTATGGTTATGATAAATTGATTTTAAAATATTAAATTGGAATTATGGTGAACGTTTGAAAAAAGTCCTTTCTAAATATCTAGGGGCATAGAGCATTTAAATAGCCGTCAAATCAAAATAGGGAATATTAATTAGCTTAATGAGCAGGAAACATAAGAAGAAATATATAAAAGAAAATATCGATGGAATTTAAAACATATATAGAGTTAAAAATACTAGATATAAATCGCTTGGTACTTGCTAACTTCTTGGTTGTAACAATAGTGATCATATAAGAGGTCGCGAGTTCGATCTGTGGCCCGAGTGGAATCAGTGGAGGAGAAAGAGGCGGTTCTGTACAGTACCCAATCATTTTGTCCGTGAACCGTGGAAATTTTCTTTTTTTGTTTTTCTTCATGGAACCGATATCAGTTGTTCAAATTCATTGAAAATTCGTGTCCGTGAACCGTGAAAATTTAAAGGTTTCCTTTTTTGTTTTTCTTCAAGGAACCCATATCAGTGGTTCAAATTCATTGAAAAAGTGTCTACTAGACGACTTTGAATTTTGAGCTTTTTCCATGGAAAATATGTCATTTTTCCAAAGTTCTAAGGTTTTTCCATTGAACATATATAAATGCTTCAAATTTAGCGAAATATCTTCTACTACATGATATTTAAATTTATGGTATTTTTAGGGAAAAGATGTCATTTTTCCAAAAAAATTAGGTTTTTCAGGGAATGGATAATTCAGTGGAAAATTGTCTCCACGACACTAAATTTTAAGGCTTTTTCAAGAAAAATATATCAATTGTCTATAGGACATTGAATTTTAAGGCTTTTTCAGGGCTGAGTTACTAATTTTCCAAGTTCAGTCAAAATTTGTCATCTACTGATAAAAATGTCATTCTCCAAATTGCAAGGTATTTTTAGTGAAAAATGTCAATTTTCCTACGAAATTTGGATACTTGTAAGGCATTTTCAAAGAATAGATATCAATTACCCAAATTCTAAGGCATTTTCAGTGAAAAATGTCAATTTTTCATATTGTCTACACGACATTGAATTTTTAAAGCCTTTGCAGGTAAAAAAATATCACTCTTCCAAATGTTTAAGGCTTTTTCAGGAAAAGATATTCAATAGTTTTAAAAACTTACAAAATTATTTAGAAATTTTGGTAAGAATTTGAAAATTTTATATAGAAGTTTTTGAAAATTTAGATTACAATTGTTAAATTTCAAGATTACAATTTCAAGATTTTAGGTGTCTAGGGGTTTTTGATGGTGCTTAATCCATTTCCATAATCAACAAAACAATTTAAGCATTCCAACTATTTGATTTTTTAGATTTTTTCAATTTTTTTTACTAGATTCCAACCAAAAAACCTATAGTCCAAACTATTTTGTTGCATTAGTAAACAATGCCAAAAATATCAATCTACCAAATTTTTAAGGCTTTTTCTTGAAAGCAATGTCAATTCTCATCCAACTTGTAAGGCATTTTCAGTGAAAAATTGCCTATGCCACACTGAAACAATGCCAAAGATATCAATCTACCAAATTTTTAAGGCTTTTTCTTGGAACCGATGTCAATTCTCATCCAAATTGTAAGGCATTTTCAGTGAAAAATTGTCTACGCCACACTGAAGTTTAAGGGGTTTTCAGGAAAAAGTTGTCAATTCTTCAATTGTAAGGCATTTTCAGTGAAAAAAGTCAATTTTTGGACATAATTTGGAGAATTGTAATGCATTTTTCAGGGAAAATATATCAATTCTTCCAAGCAATTCAATTTGAAGGCTTTCTCCACTTAATTTTAAGGCTTTTTCATGAAAAAGATGTCAATTCTCCTCCACTTAATTTTAAAGCCTTTTCAGGAAAAAGATGTCAATTCTCCAAATTGTAAGGCATTTTCAGTGAAAAACATCAATTTTCCATGGCAATTCGGAAAATTGTTACGCGGAAAAAAATGTCAATTCTCTGAAATAATTTGATTTGAAGGCTTTGTCCAAATTGTAAGCCATTTTCAGGGAAAAGTTGTCAATTATCCCAATTGTAATGCATTTCAGTGAAAAAATGTCAATTTTCCTGAGGCATTAGGAGAATAGTAAGGCATTTTCATGGCAAAAGATGTCAATTCTCTGAAAAAAAATTCAATTTGAAAGCTTTCTCCAAATTGTAATGCATTTTCAGGGAATGAAAACATTTTCCTGTTAAGCTCCCAATGCGTCGATTTCTGGAAATAACTGCAGTAATTATTTCTGGAAACCAACTGCAATGATTTCCTTAATTTATGGAAACCAACTGCAGTAATTTCCTTAAATTACGGAAATCAACTGCAGTTAATTAATTTCTTGTTGAGAGCTTCTGAAGTGGTCCATTACTCCCACTGCAGTTCTCTACCATGATTTGTGGAACACTTGACACATAGCTAATAGAAGCTTGATGAAAGCTTGGCTATTAATACTTATGTTTGGTCTCCAAGCTCACTAACTCAATCCCCTTCAGTTTTACACCATCAAGTTAGGGTGAGCAGAGCTTGGAAGTCCCTTCAGATTTCCAGTATCATTTTCTTTCTGCTTGCGTGAAGATTGTGTCGATTTCCTTATGGCACATGATGTACAAACCCCATTGATCCTATATTTATCCTCTCTTATGTATAAGTATGGGAGTCCTGAAACTCTCGTTGTGAAACTCTACACGAAGAGTCACTTCCATAAAGCTATGAGAGTTTAGTTGTTTGCAGAACACGGGTATGAGCTGACAGTGGAAAGACTCTTCACACTCACTGATGTTGAGAAGCTCGGTGAGTGGATGAAAACTTGCTCGGATATATCTCATCTCTTTGAAAGAGTTTCAGCAAAACAGGATCATAGCGAAAGGGTGCGGGGATTTTTTTTTATCTAGT